>OX155902.1:62655645-62825260 GCA_944588485.1 Phosphuga atrata | reverse complement strand
GGTTTTCCTGCTCGATTTCCAACTTACAGTCAAGAAAATACCTTGAGAAAACGAAAAATTAAACAAATCTGTTGCTTTAGCTAACAAAATTACATCCTACGCAATCCCTTTCTCTGTTTTATAAACAAACTTCTAATTCATTTATTGTTGCCTTATGAATGGGCCATTACTTCATTGTGTTGAAAACCAGGAAAATTTATGTCACACGCGCCTATTAATCATTTAATCATTGAAAAACATTCCGAAAGTAAATTTCAAGAAAAAAATATGCAGGTTTCTCGAACGGAACTGAAAAATATTAATAAACACGATAATTAATCTCTTCGGCGACAAAGCACATTTCAGTATTTAATTTATTCAAGTAATTAATTTAATTTGAAACTAACTAATTACTTATTTACACGCAGATTTAGTACTAGACGTGATCCAGTTTTTTCGCTTCAAATTTCAAACATTTTAAGTATTCGGTTTGTAACCTTGCGTCGCGGGTAAACCGCATGCGTGGCATTTGATCCGATTGTTAAGCAAATCGGTGTAAGGCAAGAGGCCAGGTTTCCCTCAGCATGTATTTGCATAATAAGAAAAACGTTTAATTAATATAATAATCGACGTTTAAGAGCGCGATGTAATTACCGCTGATATATTGTTGCCCGATAAAGTCTTCAACTAATTGCAATGTTACAGCAGACAGTTTAGAGTCTACATAAATTAGTTTGCAACTAAAAGATTTATTACAAGAAATAAACAATTGTTATATCTAATCCTGCCCGTCTAGTTATTGCACAGACAACACTAGACAGGCAAGACTAGACTAGAAGGACAAGACTAGACAGACAAGACTGAACATACAAGACTAGACAGACAAGTTTAGTCTTGTCGGTTTTGTCTAGCTTGTCTAGTCTTGCCCGACAAATGTTGTCTATTTAGTTTTATCCATGTTTTGTTTTGTCTTGTCCATCTAGTCCTTTGCGTCATTCATTATTTCCTTTGACAACAAAATATTTCGATGTCAAATTTAATAATTTCTGCATAATGGAGTCATTTTTGATGAAATATGTATTAAAGCTGTTGAGTGTAAGTGGATAATGAGACGTTCATCGAGAAACTTGATGAAACAATTTAGTCTAATGGCAATGATTAAGTGCGCAAAAGGCTACTTGATGCGAATGTAATCGATTCGGTTCCGATTAATTTGCGTCGAGGAATCTGGCGATAAATTGGCCATTTTCTCTCATCGTCTTGGCGAAAATTATTTGCAATTTGCCATTTTGTCTTTGATTAGTTTTGGGATCGAAATAACAACCTGCCTTCCTCGGTTTACGTGAACAGACTAGACAGACATAGACAGACAAGACTAGACAGACAAGACTAGACAGACAAGACTAGACAGACAAGACTAGACAGACAAGACTAGACAGACAAGACTAGACAGACAAGACTAGACAGACAAGACTAGACAGACAAGACTAGACAGACAAGACTAGACAGACAAGACTAGACAGACAAGACTAGACAGACAAGACTAGACAGACAAGATTAGACAGACAAGACTAGACAGACAAGACTAGACAGACAAGACTAGACAGACAAGACTAGACAGACAAGACTAGACAGACAAGACTAGACAGACAAGACTAGACAGACAAGACTAGACAGACAAGACTAGACAGACAAGACTAGACAGACAAGACTAGACAGACAAGACTAGACAGACAAGACTAGACAGACAAGACTAGACAGACAAGACTAGACAGACAAGACTAGACAGACAAGACTAGACAGACAAGACTAGACAGACAAGACTAGACAGACAAGACTAGACAGACAAGACTAGACAGACAAGACTAGACAGACAAGACTAGACAGACAAGACTAGACAGACAAGACTAGACAGACAAGACTAGACAGACAAGACTAGACAGACAAGACTAGACAGACAAGACTAGACAGACAAGACTAGACAGACAAGACTAGACAGACAAGACTAGACAGACAAGACTAGACAGACAAGACTAGACAGACAAGACTAGACAGACAAGACTAGACAGACAAGACTAGACAGACAAGACTAGACAGACAAGACTAGACAGACAAGACTAGACAGACAAGACTAGACAGACAAGACTAGACAGACAAGACTAGACAGACAAGACTAGACAGACAAGACTAGACAGACAAGACTAGACAGACAAGACTAGACAGACAAGACTAGACAGACAAGACTAGACAGACAAGACTAGACAGACAAGACTAGACAGACAAGACTAGACAGACAAGACTAGACAGACAAGACTAGACAGACAAGACTAGACAGACAAGACTAGACAGACAAGACTAGACAGACAAGACTAGACAGACAAGACTAGACAGACAAGACTAGACAGACAAGACTAGACAGACAAGACTAGACAGACAAGACTAGACAGACAAGACTAGACAGACAAGACTAGACAGACAAGACTAGACAGACAAGACTAGACAGACAAGACTAGACAGACAAGACTAGACAGACAAGACTAGACAGACAAGACTAGACAGACAAGACTAGACAGACAAGACTAGACAGACAAGACTAGACAGACAAGACTAGACAGACAAGACTAGACAGACAAGACTAGACAGACAAGACTAGACAGACAAGACTAGACAGACAAGACTAGACAGACAAGACTAGACAGACAAGACTAGACAGACAAGACTAGACAGACAAGACTAGACAGACAAGACTAGACAGACAAGACTAGACAGACAAGACTAGACAGACAAGACTAGACAGACAAGACTAGACAGACAAGACTAGACAGACAAGACTAGACAGACAAGACTAGACAGACAAGACTAGACAGACAAGACTAGACAGACAAGACTAGACAGACAAGACTAGACAGACAAGACTAGACAGACAAGACTAGACAGACAAGACTAGACAGACAAGACTAGACAGACAAGACTAGACAGACAAGACTAGACAGACAAGACTAGACAGACAAGACTAGACAGACAAGACTAGACAGACAAGACTAGACAGACAAGACTAGACAGACAAGACTAGACAGACAAGACTAGACAGACAAGACTAGACAGACAAGACTAGACAGACAAGACTAGACAGACAAGACTAGACAGACAAGACTAGACAGACAAGACTAGACAGACAAGACTAGACAGACAAGACTAGACAGACAAGACTAGACAGACAAGACTAGACAGACAAGACTAGACAGACAAGACTAGACAGACAAGACTAGACAGACAAGACTAGACAGACAAGACTAGACAGACAAGACTAGACAGACAAGACTAGACAGACAAGACTAGACAGACAAGACTAGACAGACAAGACTAGACAGACAAGACTAGACAGACAAGACTAGACAGACAAGACTAGACAGACAAGACTAGACAGACAAGACTAGACAGACAAGACTAGACAGACAAGACTAGACAGACAAGACTAGACAGACAAGACTAGACAGACAAGACTAGACAGACAAGACTAGACAGACAAGACTAGACAGACAAGACTAGACAGACAAGACTAGACAGACAAGACTAGACAGACAAGACTAGACAGACAAGACTAGACAGACAAGACTAGACAGACAAGACTAGACAGACAAGACTAGACAGACAAGACTAGACAGACAAGACTAGACAGACAAGACTAGACAGACAAGACTAGACAGACAAGACTAGACAGACAAGACTAGACAGACAAGACTAGACAGACAAGACTAGACAGACAAGACTAGACAGACAAGACTAGACAGACAAGACTAGACAGACAAGACTAGACAGACAAGACTAGACAGACAAGACTAGACAGACAAGACTAGACAGACAAGACTAGACAGACAAGACTAGACAGACAAGACTAGACAGACAAGACTAGACAGACAAGACTAGACAGACAAGACTAGACAGACAAGACTAGACAGACAAGACTAGACAGACAAGACTAGACAGACAAGACTAGACAGACAAGACTAGACAGACAAGACTAGACAGACAAGACTAGACAGACAAGACTAGACAGACAAGACTAGACAGACAAGACTAGACAGACAAGACTAGACAGACAAGACTAGACAGACAAGACTAGACAGACAAGACTAGACAGACAAGACTAGACAGACAAGACTAGACAGACAAGACTAGACAGACAAGACTAGACAGACAAGACTAGACAGACAAGACTAGACAGACAAGACTAGACAGACAAGACTAGACAGACAAGACTAGACAGACAAGACTAGACAGACAAGACTAGACAGACAAGACTAGACAGACAAGACTAGACAGACAAGACTAGACAGACAAGACTAGACAGACAAGACTAGACAGACAAGACTAGACAGACAAGACTAGACAGACAAGACTAGACAGACAAGACTAGACAGACAAGACTAGACAGACAAGACTAGACAGACAAGACTAGACAGACAAGACTAGACAGACAAGACTAGACAGACAAGACTAGACAGACAAGACTAGACAGACAAGACTAGACAGACAAGACTAGACAGACAAGACTAGACAGACAAGACTAGACAGACAAGACTAGACAGACAAGACTAGACAGACAAGACTAGACAGACAAGACTAGACAGACAAGACTAGACAGACAAGACTAGACAGACAAGACTAGACAGACAAGACTAGACAGACAAGACTAGACAGACAAGACTAGACAGACAAGACTAGACAGACAAGACTAGACAGACAAGACTAGACAGACAAGACTAGACAGACAAGACTAGACAGACAAGACTAGACAGACAAGACTAGACAGACAAGACTAGACAGACAAGACTAGACAGACAAGACTAGACAGACAAGACTAGACAGACAAGACTAGACAGACAAGACTAGACAGACAAGACTAGACAGACAAGACTAGACAGACAAGACTAGACAGACAAGACTAGACAGACAAGACTAGACAGACAAGACTAGACAGACAAGACTAGACAGACAAGACTAGACAGACAAGACTAGACAGACAAGACTAGACAGACAAGACTAAGACAGACAAGACTAGACAGACAAGACTAGACAGACAAGACTAGACAGACAAGACTAGACAGACAAGACTAGACAGACAAGACTAGACAGACAAGACTAGACAGACAAGACTAGACAGACAAGACTAGACAGACAAGACTAGACAGACAAGACTAGACAGACAAGACTAGACAGACAAGACTAGACAGACAAGACTAGACAGACAAGACTAGACAGACAAGACTAGACAGACAAGACTAGACAGACAAGACTAGACAGACTAGACAGACAAGACTAGACAGACAAGACTAGACAGACAAGACTAGACAGACAAGACTAGACAGACAAGACTGGTAAAACTCTTGAGCAACTCGAGAACAAAATGTAACAAGGTTTGGCCGGCAATTATATAATTAGAAAAGAGTTTAAATGCAAGAAGAAGTAAGGGAGCGTGGTGGCTAGTTTAAAATCTCAAATTTAGTCTGTGGAACTGACAAGTTTACTTATTAGTCGTTCTATGGCCGATCGAACGGCGCCAGTGGCGTTCCGATCCGACAATTTATTGGACGCCTTCGATAGCACAGTATGCCGCCCTCAGGTTTGTTTCTTTAAACTTCTGCAGATTCGCAAAAAGTCGTCGCAGTTAAACAAATCTCGCTAGAATAGCTGCGGGCCAGTATTCTGAAGAGAGCGAATACGACAAGCGACCTGGAGCCCATTAAATAAGTATAGGGCCTCCGTGGAAGTAATAGCAAAATTGGTGAAGAAAACGTTGCATTTTTTTTGCACCAGGTAAACGGGAGGACTCTAAAAACGTGACGCGACGGCTAGTAAAGGATTCGCGAGGAATTATTGAGAGCCGATGAAAAATGCGCCTCGAAGGACAAGTTTATAGTCTGTTGCGGAGAGTTGACTTGAAAAAATGGCACCGATCGACGAAACTCTCTCGGTCCTATCGACATCATCATCATCATTAATCAGCTTGTAACGTCCACTGCTGGACAAAAACCTTCCTTACTTCCTTCCATTCTTCTCGTTGTTGCGCTGCTTGTATCCAATTAGATGTGAAAAGCTTTATATCGTTACTTCATCTCGTCGGTGGACGAACTATTATTATTATGATTATATTCAATGATACGTTTCGTCCATCTTCCTCGTGCATTAACACTTTGTTGGAGTGAGTAGGACTCAGTACACTCCTTAGGGATCCGGAGAGCAATATCAGCGGGAGCAAACGCTTTTAGAAGAGTCACCATTGCTGGTAAGGTCAAAGATGAAAAGAGACGAAGAAAATATGAGATTTAGTCTGTTTAACAATCGTGCTATGGCCGATCGAACAGCGCCAGTGGCGTTCCGAACCCTCAATTCGTTAGGACGCCCTAGGGAGCACCGCAAAACGCCTTCGTGCATTTTCACTTTTTGCTTACTTTTCTTAAAACTGCCGCAGATTTGCAAAAAGTCGTCGCAGTTTATCAAATCTTGCTGGAACAGCTGCGGGCGAGTGTTATATAGAGAACGAATAAAACCAACGACATGGAGCCCTTTAAATAAGTGTAGGGCCTCCGTCGAGGTAATAGCAAAACTGGTAAAAAAATTGCATTTGCTCTTGCATCAGATGAACGGGAGTGCTCTTAAAATGTGACGCGACGGCCGATAATGGATCCGTGAAGAATTTTTGAGATCCAATTAAAATTCAATCAAAAGGTCAAAAGTTCGTGATTTCAGGTTTAGGTCTGTTGCGTCCGAACCCGGGAGAGTTGACTTGCAAAAATGGCACCGATCGACGAGGCTCTCTCGGTTCTATGGACATCATCATTAATCAGCTTGTAGCGTCCATTGCTGGACATAAGCCTCCCTTACTTCCTTCCATTCTTCTCGTTGTTGTGCTGCTTGTATCCAATTAGATGTGATAAGCTTTATATCGTTACTCCATCTCGTCGGTGGACGAACTCTGCTTCGGTATGCCTCTTGTGTAGACCTCCATTCAATGATACATTTCAGTCTACTTATCAATCGTTCTATCGCCGATCGAACGGCGCCAGTGCCGTTCCGATCCGTCAATTTGTTAGGACGCCCTAGATAGCACCGCAAGACGCCCACATCTTCCTCAGGGATTAACAACTTTTTTGTTCCGCAAGAGATGTACAGATGTACCTAGGGGCTCACTTCTTGAGCGCAGAGGAGTTGCAGTCCTTGAATCCCTCCCAAATCCTGACATTCCTAAAGGAATCAGGACTAGAGGAGGCGCTATAAATGGTTAAGTACACGCTTAAGACAACGCTTAGAGGAGGAGGGTGGGGTATAATAGATCTATAAAGGTCGCAGTACAAGTCGTCACCACCATATCTACAATCTACAACACATTGTTGTAGTGAGTAGGGCTCAGTACTCTCTTTAAGGATCCGGAGAGCAATGCTAGCTGGAGAAAACGTAAGGTAAGGTCAAAAGTGAAAAGAGACGAAGCTAACTCAATACACCGCAGCGTCTGTCACAGAAGGAGCGGCTGCACACAGCATCGGATCTCCATGTCAGAAGCGGCTGATCAAACATGGGTTAACGTAACCCACCTACCAAGCCGCGCTTACCAGCGTGGTAGGTCATTAGATAAAAAGTCGCCAATGCCTTCAACACCGTACAATGGTGGTTCGCTATCGAGTCCCTAGCAGGGTGGGAACTACCGGAGACGTGGCTGAGGCATACTGCCGATTACCTGCGCAATAGAACCATCAGGTACCGCGAGCGGGAGGACTAACGTTGTCTGCCGCGGTTCTGCAGGGATCGGTTTTAGGACCATTCTTGTGGAATGTCGAATATGACGGCCTGCTGCGGACGTTAAGACGGTTACTGCCCATAGGGGTGGGTATTGTGGCGTACGCGGACGACCTGGCACTTGTCTTCACCGACAGATGCTTAGATATGGTGCGTCTCAGGGTCACGCGCGCGGGGGATCTCGTTCTGTAGTGGATGGAGACGGCGAGCCTTCATCTAGCCGCCTCTAAAACACTGGCGGCCCTGCTCTCCACTAGAAGGTCAGGTAGAGGCATTCTGGAGATTAAAATCTTGGGAGAGAAGATACCGGTCGAACGGTTGATCCGGTACCTCGGTGTGATCCTTCAGGCGGGTCAGTGAGGGTTACACGTGTGCCTCGCCGCCGGCAACGCGGCACGCACGTCATAACAGGTGGCGCGTCTCATGCCGAGGGCCACCGGGCCTGGGGTGTGGCCACTAGCACACTCCTATCCGCGGCAACGGTGTGGTGGAGGTGTTTCAGTGGAGCCACTTGAGAAATTTAAAAAAAGGTCATTAGCTAAAATCACCGTATGAAAAACAATTCCAGAAAAAGGACCTCAGTCTCTATGAACATACATCAGAAAATTATACAATCCCGTTTCACGCCGCCGCGCGCCGCCTTCAGTTTGGTCGGGTATTTTCCTCAGAAACCTCTATTTTCGGGGTGGTTTTGATTCCGTGTAGGAGCGCGGTGTCAGATTCTCGTTGCCAAAGGACGGACAGACGACTTCATGTGTAGCGACTTCCGGTGAGACGTCCGGTTCGCGTCATTTAAGCGTCTAAAGCTGACACTTTTTTTGCAACAAAATTTTGTTTTTTCGCACTTTCGCACACAAATTTTAAGTAAAAAATGGCGAAAATTGAGACGACGATCGGGTGAGTGGCATCGTTCCGCATGCGCCGGCACTCTAAAAATCTCCGTGCGATGAAAACTGACTGAGGTGTTGGTAAAAAAGTGGAAAAAGTTAAAAAATTAGGCGAACCGCCTCCGGAGGCCGGTGAGTCGCGAACTAATTTTATAAAAAAATTTGAATACTATGCGAATCTGTTGCAGAAGTAATCAAATCGTTTATTAATATATAAATATGTTTTATATCATTTAAAATTTTTTGCCCCCTATTTAGTACAGTGACGGCTCGTTACACTTCTAGTAACGACTCAATCCAGCCGTTACCGGACTCAATCGAGATCTAATCCTAACAATTATTTGCACTAATCTCACAAAGTTTCTCCACTTTACTCTCAAACCAAGATAATTCGTGGTTTGTGTCTCCGCCAATGAAGACATGTGTTATTACCGGCCAAATCCACTCCAGCAACTGGCAATTACGTCCACCTAGAAATTGCAAACGCGGAAATTGATCCACGCTAAAGATACTGGAAATTATATCCAGTTTACCATTTACATTCCTGCGTCTGTTCCTCTAATATGCAATTATTTACTTAATTTATTAGTTTCAATTACATGCCATTCAAAATGCTATAAAACAGAAGCAATGTTAAGATTTATAGTCTTCTCCATCTAGTCTTGTCTGTCTTGTCTTGTCTGTCTAGTCTTGTCTGTCTAGTCTTGTCTGTCTAGTCTTGTCTGTCTAGTCTTGTCTGTCTAGTCTTGTCTGTCTAGTCTTGTCTGTCTAGTCGTGTCTGTCTAGTCTGGTCTGTCTAGCCTTGTCTGTCTAGTCTTGTCTGTCTAGTCATGTCTGTCTAGTCTTGTCTGTCTAGTCTTGTCTGTCTAGTCTTGTCTGTCTAGTCTTGTCTGTCTAGTCTTGTCTGTCTGGTCTTGTCTGTCTAGTCTTGTCCGTCTAGTCTTATCTGTCTAGTCTGTCTAGTCTTGTCTGTCTAGTTTTGTCTGTCTAGTCTTGTCTGTCTAGTCTTGTCTGTCTAGTCTTGTCTGTGTAGTCTTGTCTGTCTAGTCTTGTCTGTCTAGTCTTGTCCATCTAGTCTTGTCTGTCTAGTCTTGTCTGTCTAGTCTTGTCTGTCTAGTCTTGTCTGTCTAGTCTTGTCTGTCTAGTCTTGTCTGTCTAGTCTTGTCTGTCTAGTCTTGTCTATCTAGTCTTGTCTGTCTAGTCTTGTCTGTCTAGTCCTGTCTGTCTAGTCTTGTCTGTCCAGTCTTGTCTATCTAGTCTTGTCTGTCTAGTCTTGTCTGTCTAGTCCTGTCTGTCTAGTCTTGTCTGTGTAGTCTTGTCTGTCTAGTCTTGTCTGTCTAGTCTTGTCTGTCTAGTCTTGTCTGTCTAGTCTTGTCTGTCTAGTCTTGTCTGTCTAGTCTTGTCTGTCTAGTCTTGTCTGTCTGGTCTTGTCTGTCTAGTCTTGTCCGTCTAGTCTTATCTGTCTAGTCTGTCTAGTCTTGTCTGTCTAGTTTTGTCTGTCTAGTCTTGTCTGTCTAGTCTTGTCTGTCAGTCTTGTCTGTGTAGTCTTGTCTGTCTAGTCTTGTCTGTCTAGTCTTGTCTATCTAGTCTTGTCTGTCTAGTCTTGTCTGTCTAGTCTTGTCTGTCTAGTCTAGTCTGTCTAGTCTTGTCTGTCTAGTTTTGTCTGTCTAGTCTTGTCTGTCTAGTCTTGTCTGTCTAGTCCTGTCTGTCTAGTCTTGTCTGTCTAGTCTTGCCTGTCTAGTCTTGTCTGTCTAGTCTTGTCTGTCTAGTCTTGTCTGTCTAGTCTTGTCTGTCTAGTCTTGTCTGTCTAGTCTTGTCTGTCTAGTCTTGTCTGTCTAGTCTTGTCTGTCTAGTCTTTTCTGTCTAGTCTTGTCTGTCTAGTCTTGTCTGTCTGGTCTTGTCTGTCTAGTCTTGTCTGTCTAGTCTGGTCTCTCTAGTCTTGTCTGTCTAGTCTTGTCTGTCTAGTCTTGTCTGTCTAGTCTTGTCTGTCTAGTCTTGTCTGTCTAGTCTTGTCTGTCTAGTCTTGTCTGTCTAGTCTTGTCTGTCTAGTCTTGTCTGTCTAGTCTTGTCTGTCTAGTCTTGTCTGTCTAGTCTTGTCTGTCTAGTCTTGCCTGTCTAGTCTTGTCTGTCTAGTCTTGTCTGTCTAGTCTTGTCTGTCTAGTCTTGTCTGTCTAGTCTTGTCTGTCTAGTCTTGTCTGTCTAGTCTTGTCTGTCTAGTCTTGTCTGTCTAGTCTTGTCTGTCTAGTCTTGTCTGTCTAGTCTTGTCTGTCTAGTCTTGTCTGTCTAGTCTTGTCTGTCTAGTCTTGTCTGTCTAGTCTTGTCTGTCTAGTCTTGTCTGTCTAGTCTTGTCTGTCTAGTCTTGTCTGTCTAGTCTTGTCTGTCTAGTCTTGTCTGTCTAGTCTTGTCTGTCTAGTCTTGTCTGTCTAGTCTTGTCTGTCTAGTCTTGTCTGTCTAGTCTTGCCTGTCTAGTCTTGTCTGTCTAGTCTTGTCTCTCTAGTCTTGTCTGTCTAGTCTTGTCTGTCTAGTCTTGTCTGTCTAGTCTTGTCTGTCTAGTCTTGTCTGTCTAGTCTTGTCTGTATAGTCTTGTCTGTCTAGTCTTGTCTGTCTAGTCTTGTCTGTCTAGTCTTGTCTGTCTAGTCTTGTCTGTCTAGTCTTGTCTGTCTAGTCTTGTCTGTCTAGTCGTCTCTGTCTAGTTTTGTCTGTGTAGTCTTGTCTGTCTGGTCTTGTCTCTCTAGTCTTGTCCGTCTAGTCTTGTCAGTCTAGTCTGTCTAGTCTTGTCTGTCTAGTTTTGTCTGTCTAGTCTTGTCTGTCTAGTCTTGTCTGTCTAGTCTTGTCTGTCTAGTCTTGCCTCTCTAGTCTTGTCTGTCTAGTCTTGTCTGTCTAGTCTTGTTTGTCTAGTCTTGTCTGTCTAGTCTTGTGTGTCTAGTTTTGTCTGTCTGGTCGTCTCTGTCTAGTCTTGTCTGTGTAGTCTTGTCTGTCTGGTCTTGTCTGTCTAGTCTTGTCCGTCTAGTCTTGTCTGTCTAGTCTGTCTAGTCTTGTCTGTCTAGTCTTGTCTGTCTAGTTTTGTCTGTCTAGTCTTGTCTGTCTAGTCTTGTCTGTCTGGTCTTGTCTGTCTAGTCTTGTCCGTCTAGTCTTGTCTGTCTAGTCTGTCTAGTCTTGTCTGTCTAGTCTTGTCTGTCTAGTCTTGTTTGTCTAGTCTTGTCTATCTAGTCTTGTCTGTCTAGTCTTGTCTGTCTAGTCGTCTCTGTCTAGTCTTGTCTGTGTAGTCTTGTCTGTCTGGTCTTGTCTGTCTAGTCTTGTCCTTCTAGTCTTGTCTGTCTAGTCTGTCTAGTCTTTTCTGTCTAGTCTTGTCTGTCTAGTCTTGTCTATCTAGTCTTGTCTGTCTAGTCTTGTCTGTATAGTCTTGTCTCTCTAGTCTTGTCTGTCTAGTCTTGTCTATCTAGTCTTGTCTGTCTAGTCTTGTCTGTCTAGTCTTGTCTGTCTAGTCTTGTCTGTCTAGTCTTGTCTGTCTAGTCTTGTCTGTCTAGTCTTGTCTGTCTAGTCTTGTCTGTCTAGTCTTGTCTGTCTAGTCTTGTCTGTCTAGTCTTGTCTGTCTAGTCTTGTCTATCTAGTCTTGTCTGTCTAGTCTTGTCTGTCTAGTCCTGTCTGTCTAGTCTTGTCTGTCTAGTATTGTCTGTCTAGTCTTGTCTGTCTAGTCTTGTCTATCTAGTCTTGTCTGTCTAGTCTTGTCTATCTAGTCTTGTCTGTCTAGTCTTGTCTGTCTAGTCTTGTCTGTCTAGTCTTGTCTGTCTAGTCTTGTCTGTCTAGTCTTGTCTGTCTAGTCTTGTCTGTCTAGTCTTGTCTGTCTAGTCTTGTCTCTCTAGTCTTGTCTGTCTAGTCTTGTCTGTCTAGTCTTGTCTATCTAGTCTTGTCTGTCTAGTCTTGTCTATCTAGTCTTGTCTGTCTAGTCTTGTCTGTCTAGTCTTGTCTGTCTAGTCTTGTCTGTCTAGTCTTGTCTGTCTAGACTTGTCTGTCTAGTCTTGTCTGTCTAGTCTTGTCTGTCTAGTCTTGTCTGTCTAGTCTTGTCTATCTAGTCTTGTCTGTCTAGTCTTGTCTATCTAGTCTTGTCTGTCTAGTCTTGTCTGTCTAGTCTTGTCTGTCTAGTCTTGTCTGTCTAGTTTTGTCTGTCTAGTCTTGTCTGTCTAGTCTTGTCTGTCTAGTCTTGTCTGTCTAGTCTTGTCTGTCTAGTCTTGTCTGTGTAGTCTTGTCTGTCTAGTCTTGTCTGTCTAGTCTTGTCTGTCTAGTCTTGTCTGTCTAGTCTTGTCTGTCTAGTCTTGTCTGTCTAGTCTTGTCTGTCTAGTCTTGTCTGTCTAGTCTTGTCTGTCTAGTCTTGTCTGTCTAGTCTTGTCTATCTAGTCTTGTCTGTCTAGTCTTGTCTGTCTAGTCCTGTCTGTCTAGTCTTGTCTGTGTAGTCTTGTCTGTCTAGTCTTGTCTGTCTAGTCTTGTCTGTCTAGTCTTGTCTGTCTAGTCTTGTCTGTCTAGTCTTGTCTGTCTAGTCTTGTCTGTCTAGTCTTGTCTGTCTAGTCTTGTCTGTCTAGTCTTGTCTGTCTAGTCTTGTCTGTCTAGTCTTGTATGTCTAGTCTTGTCTGTCTAGTATGTCTAGTCTTGTCTGTCTAATCTTGTCTGACTAATCTCATCTGTCTAGTTTTGTCTACATAGTCTTGTCTGTCGTACTACTTACATTCAATCAATCTAATTACATTTCTTAGTCAATAACTAAATCACGACCATAAAACTAAACGAGAAAAATCTCAGTGTTTAATGTGTTCTAAAGGAATGTTATCTTTAATTGCGATTTTTTTGCAATGAAAATTACAAACGCGAAAAAAAACCCGGCCACAGTTTACATAATATTGCAATTTGTGCGGTGTGAGAACGAGGAGATAATAGCAGCTGCAAAAAGAAACAAATGTATTTGGCACAAAGGATTTAGATTTCAGTTTCAAGTACAGGATTTTGCGAAACCGTAGGTCATGCGCTTAACATCGAGTGTGCAAAAGTCGGCGTGCCATGCGATTTTTTACGCGAGATATTGTCGCAGTTTCGCAATGCATATTGTCACGACTGAATGGCATTAGTTAAACTACATTTAAAAACTTTTTTGTAATTAAATCACTTAAACTACATCAAGACAATAAATAAACAAACACGTTCAATTTGCAAAAACTTTGCAAATTCTTACAACAACGTATTTAATTTCAGATTTGTTTTGATGGTCCTAAAAAGACTCAATAATTGTTATAGAGCTCCGGAAAGGCTGAATATATTTATATATTCAGGCTGTGTTCCGTTTCTTTGTTTAAGATTGTATTCAATTTCACCTCGGAGAGATTATTATTATTATTGCAGAAGATAATTTGCGAATTCAAATTGTCCTCGTTGGAGTAATTTGGGGCATTCTAGAGAGGTTTTTCGCAAAACGTGTTTCGACTTTCCGAATTGTTTCGACCCTTTCATCTTCGCTTTCTTCTTCCGGTTTTTGTTTCGAGGCGACGGGTAATCTGAAGACGTCCGAAACTGAACATGCTGCCAATTACCTTTCGCATCTTCAGCTTGAATCTTTCGGACCCGAATCAAGTTGAATGCAACTTCCAATCTAATAATCTGAAGCTGATTTCGCAACGATTTTTTCCTGCTATCGGTTTCGTAAAGGCCCTCCGGTTAGAACCAATGTCGTGTGCCGAAGGAACGGTGTTACCGTTACGCAGTCGGCCGAGTCGAATAAGAAAAATCGATCGCGGATTGCGAAAGTGCAAAAGACCGAGAGTGAATGTGCGTATGCAGGGATTTATGTTTCTATTCATGCGAGAGGTTCAAACGCGTTATCCAACGTCGAGCACTTGCAGACGATTTAATGGCATTTCCGATTTTTTTGTTTACTCAGGCCTGTCTTTGGATTTAATTTATTTCATTTAGCTGCAGGAAATTAGCTTTATTTGCTATAATTTATGCTCGCCTCTCTGTTTGTACAAGTTAATCGGTAAAACAAGATATTTCTTAATTATCGCAACAATAATCAGCAAAAATACCGCACGCAAAATTTTGCTTACTTACTAAGTTGATTGTTTTATGCCAAATAATTTAATTAAAATTGGCAAATTAATGAGCATCAGGGTGTCTTTCAGAGCATGGGTTTTACACCCTCTTTCCTAGACTTTTTCATTATATAAATACCCTCAAAATATTTAAACCAGTTTTAGACTTTTTTCCACACAAAATTTTGTGCAAAAGCTTAATTTATGCGCAAAAAAGTTAATTTTGTGTACTAATGCAACCTTTGAACAGATAAAACTAAACTGTCGTGAGTGGAATAAGAAGCACGCAGCGATTTAATCTCGATCGGTAAATCTTGCATTTCCAACAAATTTCTGAAATCGCTAGATTAATATCTCAAGAGATCGAGGGAAAGTTGTGCAAAACACATTGCCTTCTTCTATTTATTTTATTTAATAATCCGCACACTTCTCGTATCGCGGACTAATAATATGTAGATTCCAAGACTAACCGACAATTATCCCAGCTTTCTCCCTCGACTCCTGCTGACATTGGCGTAGTTTGTTTTGATCTATGACTCAAACTGCACGCAAAATACCGACAATTAAACCGAACGAGTTACTCAACTAATTGAAAACATTTATCAAGTTTCTACTCCACCGAGTGTGTCAATGATTGTCTTGAGGAAGTTCGCCGTGCAAAACGCAAACTGTTGTTCTTACACAGAAGTTGCTTGGAAAGATAATTGTTGATTTATATGTAATTATTATCATTAGTTTTGCAATTAACTGTTATTGGTGGCGCAACACCATTCTTCTCGTGGATAGAAAAAATAATTTCCTGTATCATTAACCTCCTTCCTTGCGATAATTTAAACATTAAATATTTTAATTCGCGAAAAAACTATAACAATGTTATCTTAGTTTTTAGTTGCACTGCATAAAATAGACTTTGAGGTTTCATTTAAGACTAATTAAGACAAATTTGAGATTATAATTACCTCGCAATTGTGAGTTTAGTGGAAGCTCATAAGAGATTTCAACGCGTGTATTAACCCGAAACTGAATATTTTACGTCAAGTTTAAAAGCTTATGAGTAGACTAATAAAACTACTGAATCGTAGACACTTTAAGGTATATAGGAATAGACTTTAAGCTATAATTTGAGACTAATTAAGGCAAATATGAGCTTATAATTACCTCACAATTATAGGTTTAGTGGAAGCTCATAAGAGATTCAACGCGCGTAGGCGAGTAACCCGAAATTGAATATTTTTGGTCAATTTTAAAAGCTTCTGCTGAGTCTTATACATAGTTTTTAGATGAGTCTTCATACTTATTTTCTAAAATAGACTTTTAGGTTTAATTTAAGACTAACTAAGTCAAATTCGAAATCTTGGTTCTTTTGCAATCGCAGTTTTTATGATTGTCTTTACGGAGACTTCAACGCACGTAGACGAGCAACCCGGATATTTAATTCAATATTCCTGCTGGAATTTCGCACCAATCTCGGTGGAATTAACCGAAGCAAGGTTGAAATAATCGAACCATAATTTCGCATAAATTTGATTTATTGGACCGTTAATACAAAGAGTGCAAATATTCAGATCGAATCGATTTTCTGGACAAAAACTCGCTAATTTATTCAAAACTTTCATATATCTCGTGACATGTGGCGAAAATGACGGTGAATTTCAGCCGTCGCCGAACAGGAAACAATTGTTAACGTTTCTTGTGGAATATAGACCGCGGGTATTGCGCAAGCCGAGTGGAACTGATAGAAAAATCGTTAACACAAAGGAGCAGATATGTTATATTATAATTTATATATGTGGGTTATTTAGATTTATAGCTCAGATTTCAGACGGTTGGGTAACAAGTAATTAGATTTAAGTTAATTACAAAACTAATTGGAGAGTTTTAGATTATTTATTGGGTCTTTGAAATTTATTTATTTCTTTCACTTTCTAGCAGAAAAATAAACGACGAAATGGACTGATTTACTTAAAAAACGATTACAAAACTATCTGGTCCAAGTCGATGTGGTTCAGTTTTGACCCTACACACTCTATCTTAATCCTAAACGACTAGACTAGACAGACAAGACTAGACAGACTAGAATAGACAGACAAGACTAGACAGACAAGACTAGACAGACAAGACTAGACAGACAAGGCTAGACAGACAAGACTAGACAGACAAGACTAGACAGACAAGACTAGACAGACAAGACTAGACAGACAAGACTAGACAGACAAGACTAGACAGACAAGACTAGACAGACAAGACTAGACAGACAAGACTAGACAGACAAGACTAGACAGACAAGACTAGACAGACAAGACTAGACAGACAAGACTAGACAGACAAGACTAGACAGACAAGACTAGACAGACAAGACTAGACAGACAAGACTAGACAGACAAGACTAGACAGACAAGACTAGACAGACAAGACTAGACAGACAAGACTAGACAGACAAGACTAGACAGACAAGACTAGACAGACAAGACTAGACAGACAAGACTAGACAGACAAGACTAGACAGACAAGACTAGACAGACAAGACTAGACAGACAAGACTAGACAGACAAGACTAGACAGACAAGACTAGACAGACAAGACTAGACAGACAAGACTTGACAGACAAGACTAGACAGACAAGACTAGACAGACAAGACTAGACAGACAAGACTAGACAGACAAGACTAGACAGACAAGACTAGACAGACAAGACTAGACAGACAAGACTAGACAGACAAGACTAGACAGACAAGACTAGACAGACAAGACTAGACAGACAAGACTAGACAGACAAGACTAGACAGACAAGGCTAGACAGACAAGACTAGACAGACAAGACTAGACAGACAAGACTAGACAGACAAGACTAGACAGACAAGACTAGACAGACAAGACTAGACAGACAAGACTAGACAGACAAGACTAGACAGACAAGACTAGACAGACAAGACTAGACAGACAAGACTAGACAGACAAGACTAGACAGACAAGACTAGACAGACAAGACTAGACAGACAAGACTAGACAGACAAGACTAGACAGACAAGACTAGACAGACAAGACTAGACAGACAAGACTAGACAGACAAGACTAGACAGACAAGACTAGACAGACAAGACTAGACAGACAAGACTAGACAGACTAGACAGACAAGACTAGACAGACAAGACTAGACAGACAAGACTGGACAGACAAGACTAGACAGACAAGACTAGACAGACAAGACTAGACAGACAAGACTAGACAGACAAGACTAGACAGACAAGACTAGACAGACAAGACTAGACAGACAAGACTAGACAGACAAGACAAGACAGACAAGACTAGACAGACAAGACTAGACAGACAAGACTAGACAGACAAGACTAAACAGACAAGACTAGACAGACAAGACTAGACAGACAAGACTAGACAGACAAGACTAGACAGACAAGACTAGACATACAAGACTAGACAGAGAAGACTAGACAGAGAAGACTAGACAGACAAGACTAGACAGACAAGACTAGACAGACAAGACTAGACAGACAAGACTAGACAGACAAGACTAGACAGACAAGACTAGACAGACAAGACTAGACAGACAAGACTAGACACACAAGACTAGACCGACAAGACTAGACGGACAGCACTATACAGACAAGGCTAAACAAACAAGACTAAATATGTTTGACCTAAATATGAAAGTTCTAATATCCGTTAGAATTGTGTGCAAGAATTCTTTATAATCTGAACTTCCCGTGTTAAACTGGAATCAAGAGGTTAGAAAAAGAGACACAATTTGACCTTTATTTATGGAAGAATTTTTGCTAATTCTTTGCAAAAAGAGCAAGTAATTCGCGAAAACAGGATGTAGTAATTGGAAAAAACTTAAATGAGTTCATAATTTGTTTATAGGCGGCGTGAAAAAAATGCGTTTATAAGAATTAGGTCATTAAATTTTATTTTAAATAAAAGTTGAACGATTTAGTAAAACCTAGGTAGTCTAGTAGCGCAGACAATTTAATTTAGTTGTCGAGATGTAATCTATGATTTTTTTGCTTTGGCAGTAAACTATGCAGTATGAATAACAGGCTTGCACTAATACGTCATTAGTCTAGATACGATCTGAAATATTCTAAGCTCTGTTTGTTCACTGCAGGCCTAATGAAAAACTTGTTTTATCAACCAGCACCGATTATCTACAATTATGATCGATTGAGATTTCGCAAGTTGCGAAAATTCCATTGCAGAAACGCCCTGGAAAAACTTAGTGAGTCACTCCTGTGATTGTTAGCTCGATGGAAATATCCAGACTGGTAATTACAAATAATCTCGTTCTGTCAGCGAAACTGAAGTTTTGCAGAAAAATGTATTGCGAAAATCAATTACAAAGAAAAGTGCAACACCTATAAAAGTAATTTATTAATTAGCGTCTGCCACAACAGTTATT
Source organism: Phosphuga atrata (assembly GCA_944588485.1). NCBI lineage: Eukaryota > Metazoa > Arthropoda > Insecta > Coleoptera > Silphidae > Phosphuga > Phosphuga atrata. The sequence continues at coordinate 62,806,112 of OX155902.1, read as the reverse complement.
TCCGCGATTTGATTAATTGCGATTTTTTTGCACACAATCTAATAGACCTTTGCATAGTTGAACATATTTTGTGCGCATGTGTTAATTTCCGCCATGTTTTACGTCAAAAAGTGCCCGAACTTTTTGATGTATAACTAAACGTGTGCCCGAAACTTTCATATTCCCGCCTTTAAAATTTGGCGGATGCGCATGCGCTAATCGTGAAAAGGTCTATTGAAAACTAAAATTTGAAAACTATTTCAGTTTTTGCTACTATTGTTAATATTGAAACTTTTGCTAATATTGAAAACTATTTCAGTTTTTGCACAGAATTTTGTTTTTCTACGCGAAATTTTTGATTAGTGGAGCGAAACGCATTGCGAAAATTTGACATGCGCGGCGTACGCATCCAATTTGCAAATTCGGTTTTTCGTTATTCATAGTATTCTGATCGCGTCTGTTCCACTAGAAGATAGGGAAGTTCGCAAACAAAATCTGCAACGACCGCTGCATTAGAAACAGCTTAGTACATATTACATTTAGTATGCAGCTTGCATTCTATACACCGTGTATTTACTAATTGAAATATAATTCTCTATAATTGTTGAATGCAGCTTGCCTTCTATATACTGTCGTATTACTAATTGTGATAACTTGATTACCTGTATAGCTGTCATCATATACGTAAACATGTTGTGATTCAACGTGAAGTTGTTGTTTCAACTTCAAAGAAAGTGTGTTTGATTGAACATTCAATTCGCATTATCAACAGAAAAAAACAATTTGATTATAGTCATCGGTTTCGCGTCAGGTGAAACCTATTGTTCGACTCCTTTTTCTCAATCTTATCGCTCGTCTCCGAGCATCGGAGCAATGGTATGACCTAGGGATCATATTTGTTGTACTTGTTGTCTCCATTCTTCCCTGTTTTCAGCGGCTTTTGTGCAATCGTGTACAGTTGCGGCTATGCCTTTGGATATTTGATCCACATAGCGCGATGGTGATCTTCCTCGTGGTGTCTTACCCTCTATCTTTCCTTGGACTATCAATTTCTCAAGTGAGTCGTCCTTTCTTCGCATTATGTGACCGAAGTATCTTAGGATGGACTTTTGGATAGTTTTGCGCAGTCGATCGACGATGTTAAGTTCTCGTAGAATGGATTCATTTTTAGTGTCCAGGATTCCGCAGCGTATGTGACTATAGGAAATATAAGTGTCTTTATGACCGCCATTTTGGTTCCTTTAGAAATTCTGCGATCCTTCCAAATACGTGAAAGTTTGGCAATGGCGGTTTTGCCCATAGTTATTCTTCTCCTTATTTCCTTTTCACAGCTGCCAGTTCTTGAAATTTGTGAGCTCTAATACACGAACTCCTAAACTACCTCGATTTCATCAATATGCGTTGGACGTTGCAGTCTTTCTTGGGATCGGTCTGTTATCATTAATTTGGTTTTTGTTTTATTCATATCAATGCTCACCTCTGCGCTGATTTATTTCACCTTCTGGAGCAGGTTCTGGATCTCTTTTTCCGTACTTGCAATGTTGTATCATCTGCGTACTTTAAATTTGATATTTTGCAGCCTCCTATAGATATTCCTCCATCCCAGTTTTGAGTTGCGTACTATCCATTCTCCGTAGAGATTGAATAACATAGATGAAAGGATGCACCCCTGACGAACTCTTTTGTATACTCTGAAGGGGTCACTGAGGCAATCTTCTATTCTGACCTGTGCTTCTGCAGATTGATATAGGTTGACGGTGAGACTATATATCTCCGACATAACGGTAAATAATTTGCTCCATTTTACTTGATCGAATGCCTTTTTGTAGTCAATAAAACAGAGGTATCCAGGTTTGTTGAACTTCCTTAGTTTTTCAATTATCTGTCTGATGTTCAAGATGTGCTCCCGCGTGCCGTTCGACTCCTAATCGATTCCAATATTTAGATCGGATTACTCCAACAATCTGAACTTACTTTTACTTATAAAGAACCGTCCTCATTCAATTTTATTTCATTTTTTCTCATCCCAATGTGGGTTTAAGGACACACTTCCCTCGAAAACACTGCGGCCTTATAGGCCTATTGTATTCCCCCACATTGTTCCATTCAAGCAAATAGATTTAAACCCTGCATTAGGTCCAGAAGTCTACGTGGCTTGTGGTTCGGTGCAAGCCTCTCGACTGTAACGTCGAATTTTATTTTCCTGCGCGCGGTTGTTTCGCATTGGAAGATTATAGAGAGGTAGTTTCGTTCTCTCCGTTGCAGAATCTGCAAAATTGTGCATCTGTCCCATCATCTGCAAGCGGTCTCTTAATGTGCAATATCCTATTAAGAGATCTACCACAGTTGTAATCTGCTTCCTGGACAGTTACAAGATATCAGCTGTCTGGGTTTTAGGTTAGGGTAACCACCGAAGACCACCATGTTGTCTTTGGTCTTCCTTTACTTTTCTTTTTTTTGACCTTTAGCTTCCCATATTCTCTTGACTGATCTTTTGTCCTCCATTCGCTTGAGGTGTCCATACCATCTCAGTTGGCAGTTCTCGATTCGCTTTGCTACTGGTTGCACATTTAACTGTTCTCTGATGGTGTCATTTCTTATGCGATCTCGCCTTGTGACTCCTAACACTCTTCTTAGGTATTTCATCTCTATACTTTGGATCTTGCTCTTTAGTCTCTTTGTTAACACCCAGCTTTCGTAGCCAAATGTTAGTATAGGTACGAATACAGCTCTGTATATACTCATTTTTGCTTTTAGCGAAACTTCTTTCTTTCCCAGGAAACTATTTCAGAGGCTGTGGTACACCCTTGCTGAACTCTCTATTCTATCATTAATTTCTATTTCATGGTGTCCCTTGCTATCTAGACGTACTCCCAGATATTTAAAGGTGTCAACTTGTTCTAATACCTTTCCATTTAGCTCAATGTTTACTTTTGTATCTGGTTTCCCACTAACCATGATTTTTGTTTTCTCTTCGTTTATCTTGAGGTTCTTGAGATGTCAACTTGTTCTAATACCTTTCCATTTAGCTCAATGTTTACTTTTGTATCTGGTTTCCCACTAACCATGATTTTTGTTTTCTCTTCGTTTATCTTGAGGTTCTTCTCTGCTTATTTCTCGTTCCATATCTCCAAGTTTCTCCTCAGTTCAACTTCATTTCTCGCGAATATAACAAGGTCGTCGGCGAACGCACATTCCCTTATACGGATTGGTTCTAGGTTTCTATACCCCACACTAAATGAAGACGTTCTTTTCCTCGTTTCTTTCATTACTTCGTCCATAACTAGGTTGAATAAAGTTGGACTCAAAACGCCTCCTTGTCGTACACCCTCGTTTACCGTAAACTCGCGTGATTGCATGTTGTCTGTTCTAACAATATTTCTACTATTTTTGTACATGCCCATTATTGCTCTTATTAGTTTTAGGTTAATTTTCCTTTTGATCAGGGTTTCTTCTATAATTGATCTTGATATTCTGTCGAATGCCTTTTCCAGGTCAAGGAATGCTTGATATATTTCATCGTCTGTATTGCTTATTCGTTCCATCATCTGTTTAATCGTAAATATATGATCCTGTATACTTCTGCCTTTCCTGAAACCACTCTGTGACTCTTCTAGCTGTGGCTCTAGTTCCCGACTCAGTTTTGTTTCTAATATTCTCTCGTACACTTTCGATGCTATGCTTAGCAAGGTGATTCCTCGGTAGTTGTTACAGTCTCTTCTGTCTCCTTTCTCTATCTCCCAGTCTTTTGGTACTCTGCCTTCCTCCCAAGCCATATTGCATATCTTTGATAATAACTGATCTCCTTTTTCGTCCATATTTTTCAGCATTTCTCCTGTTATATTATCATGCCCAGCAGCCTTACCTCTTTTGAGTCTATTTATGGCATTCTTAACCTCTTCTAATTGTATGTGCTCTCTTTGTTGTTCTGTTTCTTCTATGTTGTAGGTTCTTTCGGTTCTGTCCACAATACTTTCTTTGTTCAGCAGATTTTCAAAGTATCTTCTCCATCTTTCTATTATGTCTTCTTCCTCCGTTAATATTGTTTCATGTTCATCCTTAAGTTGCTTAATTACTTCATTCTTCTTCCCAGATCTTATGTTTTTCAGAGTTTTGTAAAATAGCTTTTGGTTTGTATGGAAGTCAGCTTCGATTTTTCGTCCAAACTCTTCGCAGGTTTCTCTTTTTGCTTCTAATACTATCTCTTTGACTGTGTCTCTCTGTCTTTTATAATCTTGGTAAGTGGTATTATCTCCTTTACGTAGATATATTTTCCATTTCTCTTTCTTTAGTTTAACTTCCTTTTTAACATTGTCGTTCCACCAAGCCGTTTGCTTTTTGTTTCTATTTATTTTCGTGGTTTCACATGTAGGTGTTTGCACATAGGGTGTTTCTGAATGTTTCCCATGCTTCCTCCACATTACAATATTTATTAGTTCTTGTCTCATCTAACATTTCCTCAACTTTCTTTGCATAATTGTTCGCCACTTCTCTTATCATTAGTCTGTAGTTTTTTATCGTCTCCTTACTATTGTTGTTTCGCAGTTCTATTTTGTTCTTATTATTTCCCGCTCTCTGGCAGCTTATTGTCGTTTTCGCTTTTAGTAGATAATGATCACTATTTATCTCGGATCCTCTTATAACTCTAACATCCCTTATTTCCCGCCTAGAGTTCCTATTTATGAGTACATAGTCTATTATGGATTTTTTCCCTCTGCTTGGGACCTCTCTTGTGTATTTATGGGCGTCTTTGTGTTTGAGTTGAATGAGTTCATTACTAATAGGTTATTTTGTACACAGAAATCAATAATTCTGTGTCCATTGTTGTTTCTCGTTTTTTCTCCAAACTGTCCTATTACATCACTTGTCCTTTCATCTTTTATGCCGACTCTACCGTTTAAGTCTCCTAGCACCACAATTTTTCCGTTGGAATTTTCCACTATTTCTGATGCTTCTTCCCAAAATTTGTCTTTAGTTTCTGCTTTATCGTTATCATTTGGGCCATACAGAATTACCAGATGTAATCTGCTGTTTCTTTCTATTTCTAATTCAATTTTCATTATTCTTCCAGATATGCATTCCCATATTTTTTAAGTACTTGATTACAGTTTTGTGTATTATACACCCAACTCCTCCTTTTGCTCTAACTGCATACGTGACGCCGCTTAGGATAATCATATGACCTTCCTCTAGCTCTGTGACCTTTTTTTCCTTTATCTTTAGTTTCTGTAATTGCTAAGATGTTTATATCTCTTTCTTTAAATTCCTGAATTAGTTCTTTTTCTTTTCCATTTAGTCCTCTAATGTTCCATGTTGCCAAATTTATTCCTCGTAAACCATTTATATGCCGTGTCGTTGCCGTATTTCCCTTATCGTTAATTTCTGTTAATCGTTTTTTGAAGTATTATCTTCTGCCTTCTTTACTAGTACTAGCCTTTCTTCATCTTCACACCATTTCCATTCTTGGTCATCAATAAATACTTTCTGGTACCCTATTTTAGTTTTCTTCCCCTTCTTCCCTTCTTCTTGGTCAGCTTTCCTAATTTTTCCTTGTATCTCTCTTTCTTGACAAATCATCATTAATGTATACTTTTTTTAATTTCTTTTTTTAAACAAAAAAACCCTTTTTATGTTTGTCTTCTTGAAAGCCAACGAACATATGAAAAATATCTAACGTCTCCAAATGGAGACTCAGATTCTTCGAAGATAGTTTTAAGTTGGTGGTGATTGACAGCACGTTTTTTGATAAAATTAACTGTATTCATAACATCATTCATAACAATATTCATTTTTAACACTTGAGCTTTAAGATTTTCCTGGTGAATATTACAATGATAGTGATGTAATTTATCGGTATACTCATTTATCGGTACCGGCAGGGCCGGATTTAACTTTAGCGCCGCCTGGGCACTGTAAAAAATGCCGCCCCATTATCGAAATTTTGCATAAAATGGTCATAAAGTTTCAATATACAATTTTTAAATAAATAAAATGATTCATTAATTGCCGAAAATTTATTATAAATGGGTTAATTGCGTAAAAAAAAAGTTTTTTAAGCACTAAGGATTATGATTACTCATAAATTACAATATAATGTTCATATTTTTAGAGGCAAACGCGTTTGACTTTTTGATTTGCAAATTGGTCAATTAAATCTTCACTATCTAAGCGGTGAAGTACATCTGATTCGATGCATAAAACAGCTAAGCTATTTAGTCTATTCTCACTTATTGTAGAACGTAAAGAATTTTTAACCCTTTTCAAACATGAAGACGAACATTCTGCGCTACGGTTTATTACATCTAATGTGATAAATATTCGATATGCCATTCCCACGTTCGGAAACTCAGTGTAAAGCTCGATCGTACGCAGAAGTTTAAAAAGATTGGAAGGTGAATTTCGTTCTATCATTTTTTCAGTGCAATACGCGTGAAAGTGCACAAATTCGTCATCCAATGAAGACCCGAGGTCTGCGAAATAAACATTCTTAAACGTTTAGATAGTTCACGAATTTCTTTATTATCCAAATTGCTAACCGATATTTTTCTTTTAATCTTTTCATATGCTAAACATCTTTTTCGCAATTCAGAATCCAGATTGACAAGAATGACGTTAAAAGTATTAACTCTGAAATGGTCCCGACCTGATAGTTGAACGTCTCCATCTCGTGATTCATCATCGTGTAATTTTCTCTTCCTCATTCTGGAAACAGTTATGTTATATTCGTGAATCTCGGATGTTTCCAAAGCTTTATTTTCATAGATTTCGAAATCATTCCGTGTATCAGCAACAGCTTTGATCAAACTATGACAATCATCCATCGCGTCAGCAATGCAACTACAATCAACTTTTTGCAATTTTTGGCTGACATCATTGAATCTTGAGAGTAAAAAATGCCAAAGTATTTGCATAAATGCTATTTCAAGTTGCTCCAATTGAATTCGAGTACATTTAGCTTCTTGTCTCGTAATTGCATTTTATTTAATGTCCTTTTCGAGACTAATCAAAGTATCAATTATTTCGCCGAAGTGTCGATTAAGTATTTGAACTGCGTCGTGACGAGCTGACCATCTGGTTGCAGATAGAGACTTCAACGCAATTTTTTTCCCAGTATGTGATTGTAGAACTTCCCAGCTGTGTGTCGATGCAGTACAAAAATTGTACAAAGCTTGTGCTGTGTTAAAGAATGAAGCTCATTCAGGCGTGAATTCTACCGCGTGAACTCTAACGACTAAATTACGACTTAATAACGACGACTTAATAACGACGTGAACGACTAAATTTATGGGTTCAGCAGCACAAGAAGCATGTTCTGCATTAATTTCATAAATTCTTGCCTGTAAACCTGAATAAATTCCTGATACATTGTTCGCCTTGTCGTACGACTGACTTCGACAATCTGCGATAGGAATATCAAAAAACTCTAGAGCAGATAACACAGCAACTAATAAATCTTTAGCTTTGTGTCCAGAATTTTCAATAAACATCAGAAAACATTCAAAGGGTGTTACGTCTTCTTTCACATATCTGAGGACAAAGGAAAGTTCATCGACGTGGGAATATCAGGTGTGGAATCTACCATAATGGCGTAATATTTTGCTGATTTGACTTCTTGAACTATAAAAGCCAAAACCTTGCTACCAGATCCTTTGTTTCCAATTTTTTTTATATGTTCTTCTAAAAATGGCTCGAAAGTTTTGCCATTAGATTTGACATCACGGCTTTAGAACAGAATTTGCCATTATTTGGCGAGGCAACTTCCTCGAAATGGAAGCTCTCGTGAAGCTAAGATTTTAGTAGCAGCAAGTTCGTTTTGTTCGTAAGTATCGTTTTGTACCAAAATTTTTTTTTTTGTTTACTTCCATTAGTAGCTACATAGTCTCTGGTAAAGTCGTTTATAACCCATTCTCCCGGATCATCACTTATTATATTCTCTTTAGGCACAACCTCTTCCATATTTTTCATTGGAATTGTAGCTGGAAGTTCTTCTTGATGATTAAAATTCGGTGACTGTGAAGAAGTGATAATGTCAGTATTATTGCTCGTGGACATAGTCTGTATTTTTTCGTTACTTTGAGAGAGTAACAGTTGATTTGAAAGTAACAAACATTTTGAATGTCACATGTTTTTTATGCAAAAATTATTTATGAATGTTTTAAATTTTTGAAAAATGTGCGTTAATTTCTTTTAATTATTCATTTTTTGAAAGATAAAAAAAACATTTTCTATAACGCGAAGAAATGTTTTTTTTCACAATTTTGCCGCCCCTGAAAATTTGCCGCCCTGGGCACTAGCCCCGAGTGTCCCTAGTGTACATCCAGCGCTGGGTATCGGTATACAACCTATAAATGTATAAATTACATCATCTTTAAACTTGTTCTTTATAAAATATATGCATGTAGAATCGTCTCTAGTTACTCCTACTAAATTGTTCCAATTAATATTGTTCGAATCAAAAGCATGCTCCACCGCGGAAAATATATCACATCCCCTTGTACGGAATTTTCAAGCTGCCCATTGACAATAACTCTTCAAAAATCATAAAATTTGAGTTGTGCCGAATCGCATATATCGGTATTTTCGTCCAAAGCAATGGAAAAAGCAGTAAGCGATTTTGAAATTTCTTGTAACTGTTGTAAAACATCCTCATCAATATCATATCATTGAATAAAGACTTTTTATCTGGGCACACTATGTCGACAACTTTTAACATACAATTTAAAAAAATCTATCTATCTCTACTATGTTTCAATAAATTTCTTCCGCAATGGAAACATATCTAGCCAAAACGGAGGATTCATTTTGTTTAACCAGATTTTTCAACATCAATTTCTGACCACAGAAGTACCCTCTTAGTTCGTAGTGTCGCTCTGTATCTGTATCTGTGGGAAACACTATTTTACCATTATGAAAAGTTTATTGAATTTTATTGTATTTTATTCGTAATATTTTATTATCTATTTTACTTTATTTTGTATTATTTTAATAAAAATGTAAATCATGGCATCGACATCGCGGGCCACATTCACAAGGTTTGCGGGCCTTATTTTGCCCGCGGGCCGCACTTTGGGAATCCCTGCTCTAGTGGTACAGTTATGCTACACCTTGGAGACCACAGACTCCAGCGCCAGCTCCACTGTCCTCCCTAGAGCCGTCTGTGTACCAGAATTACCAGGTAACTCCCTCCTTTCCTCTGTATATGTGTGTTGAACGGTATTTCGAATGAAAACCTTTAAGGCATCGAGTCTCGTTCCTTGTTAAGGATTGGTGGTTCTTTGATTACATCCGTTATAGAGGTTGATTGAGCATCCGTACATGAGTAGTCTATCCGAAAGATGGACCAACCAAACAGGAGCCTTCTTTATAGCGCATTACATTCTACATCAGGCACCTCATTCCATGACCTTAAGGCTGCGTTTTATTTTTGCAAAAAATTATTGCAAATAACAATCTTTCACTAAAAATCTTAGTTTGTAAAACCGAAGCTCCCAATTTATTATTTAGATCTTGATATATGGTTTTCCTTCCAAACAATAAAACCCTGCATATATTTTGCCGCAGATCGATTTATTGTGTCCTTGTTTTCTTGCCGAAAGATTTACGAAAATTCTGCGCTGACAATTCGCACGCAAATATCTTTATGCACGCCGATAAATTGCAATTAATTAGCCAATTATTTGTGTTCGCCTCCTTTTTTTTGGCAAATTCCTTGTTTTCAAGTTCGAGTTTTTTTCGAATATATATTTTCGCAATTGGAATTCTCGTTAGACAATTGTTGCCACACGCTCGTTTTACATTCTTTAATTTATTATCTACAGCTGCATGATTAGACTTAATTGATTCAAAATCGATATTTATTGCTTACGTTCGACAAAATTAATTGCCAATTAACTAATTAACTTTCAACATTCTCATGCAAATATTGCTAAAATATTATTTATCATTCACTGTTAAACAAACAAGACTAGAGCTACAAAACTGGTCAGGTAATACCAGACAGAATGGAATTGGTGAAACCATCCTACGTTATAGATAATCATACAAACTTAAAACAAACGGAACACTGCCTGAATATATAAATATATTCAGCCTTTCTGGAGCTCTATAACAATTTTTGAGTCTTTTTAGGACTACCAAAACAAATCTCTCAAGAAATTTGTCACAAGTTATTCAGTCCACCTTCGTGACACTCAACAAAAACCATAAAAATAACATTGTTTTTATGATAATGTCTTTCCGATAACTTAAGTGGATAGCCATCTGTGGACGCGTTTCGAGATTTATCTCTCATCAGCACAGCTTTGCCTCCATGAACAATAATTTGTAAACCACTCACTTGAAAACCCATGTGGTGTTTCGGGTCACATTTTTATAATTTTGACATTTTGTGAGAGAGACATGAATTTAGTAGTTTATTGATTGAACTGATGAGATAGAATTGGTGAAACCATCCTACGTTATAGATAATCATACAAACTTAAAACAAACGGAACACAGCCTGAATATATAAATAGATTCAGCCTTTCTGGAGTTCTATAACAATCAGTAACCTGTTAAGTTCATTTCTCTCTCACAAAATGTCAAAATTATAAATATCTGACCCTAAACACCACATGGGTTTTCAAGTGAGTGGTTTATAAATTATTGTTCATGTAGGCAAAGCTGTGCTGATGAGAGATAAATCTCGAAACGCTTCGACAGATGGCTATCCACTAAAGGTATCGGAAAGACATGCTCTTAAAAACAATGTTATTCTTATGGTTTTTGTTGAGTGCCACGAAGGTGGACTGAAAGCTGTAAAATAGCTTGTGACAAATTTCTTGAGAGATTTGTTTTGGTAGTCCTAAAAAGACTCAAAAATTGTTATAGAGCTCCAGAAAGGCTGAAAATCAAACAGAATGGTTATACGTGCAGGACAAAACTTAACATTTCTATAGTTTGCGAAAAAGTCTAAAAATCCATAACACAACTACTTGACTAGCTATTACCATCTAGTTTCTATTTATGACTAGACAACTGTTGTGACGATACTTTTTCTCAAATTTAGTTAATCTAGTTGGTCTTACAATACACATATCGTATAATTTACATCAACATTTTAGTTTATTAAATATTTCGTTTCATATTATTGCATTTTAAATATTATATTCCTTGCAGGAATTTCATTTCTTAGAGTGAAATAAAATATAAAAAAAACTTTATTTCTATTTGAACTATATAATATAACAAAAATACTTAGGATTATGTTCTACTAATTTGATGGCTAACGAATTTATAACTTGATATGTACAAAGAGTTTGAAGACTGATTATAATATATCCTACTTCTCTAATTAACATCTATATATAAACTAAACTAACTATAATCTACGCTGAGTTTACAGTCTATGAAAAACAAGTTAATCTAATGCTGGGGTTGCAATATCCCGCGTGGGTAGGTTAGACTGCATGCGTAGGTGGGTAGATAACTCAGGTTTGATTTCTTGTTTATACTATTTTCCATATTTCATTCATTTGTATTTAGATTATAGTCTAGTTCAGTGGTGCGCAAACCTTGGCCCATCAACCCTTCGAGGGGCCATGAGAGAATTATTTTGGGTCCCAGAATTCTTTCAAAATATATGCAGCGTCCAAATAAAAAAGTGCAACATCTACTTAAAAATCGTTTACTATCTATCTATCCAGGATTCGTGACAAAAATTTTATCCGGTGGATCGCGTTTGATAACAGTTTGCACAGAACTGGTCTGCAAACTTGTATAAGACTATTTTATTAAATCCTTAATAACTCATTATAAGCTATAAAAGATTAAATGGAAGAAGTTTAAATGGATGTTTGATCCATTTTCATTTAATATGAACATCCAGGATAAGGCCAATATTTATTAAGTTATAGGTTACAATGTATCTTCCAATCCAAGGTACTTTACCAGTTATTAGCGGTCATAATGTTGGAGCTACACCTGTCGAATTGGCTGTCTTTTATTCAGTCTGTTTTGCTAAATCACCATGGACGGATATAGCGTTTCACAAAACATACAAATGAAATAATTGTTTTATCTAAATGGGTGTGCTGTTCGGGCAACGTTCCACGCGCTGCGCCCATTTTAAGGTCGCCATAATCGTCCTACCGAGAGGACTACTCACAGTGTGGTTGATAATTTAAGTTCGCTGGTTCAGTAAACAATAACCCAACCCCAGTAGGACGACGAAACGCAAGATCTGCCGAGAACATTGCCGCTGAATTCGAGGCAGTGGATGCGAAATCCACTCCATCTTGTTAGTTAAACTAACAAATGCAATACAAAAATTTCGTCCCGAATTTGTAAATTTTTCCAAAATAAAAACTATTTCCTCCACCCTTGCAAATCTTGCAAATATCTTATCACAATTTTTCGCACATTCCATTCCAATCAACTGTTTTCCTTCGGCTCGGAAAACGTTACCTCGCCGTGTTTTATTGTTAAACCTGTTTATTGTTCGAGTCGTCACGGATCTATTAACAATGTGTTGTATTGATCGCGGTAATAACTTCATGTAGGTTGGATACGACTTGACCCCGAACTCGATAACTTTTTTTTTTAATTTTTATACATTGCTCTAAATATTTTCGTTCCTTTCACATCGCCGCAGAGATTTTCGAAGTCTATCCACATCCGCCTCCAATCAACTAAATATAAAAAGATCGCACCAAACAATCAAACTCATTAGATCCAACTCAAATTGATCTTTCCTGCCCAACCAATTGAGAAACTCCAAATTAGTTTGAAATCGAGACAACAATAAATAATTTCATGTACGATAGGCTTATAGTTTATTCAGCTATCTTTCTTGCCCAACAAATTGAGAAACTCCAAATTAGTTTTAAATCGAGACAACAATAGATAATTTCATAGACGATAGCCTTATAGTTTATTCAGAATAGCTTAATTAGTCTAATATGTAAATTACACGGTACTTACGTGTTAACGCCACCGCAGCGAGAGGTCGCGCTATCGCGCGATATATGGTCTGGTGGTGGTGTCATTACAATTTTTGATAAATTTTGATTAATATTCAAATAATATTTTAATTATGAAAACACTGACAATACAGATGCTCGTCCGCTCTCATAGATTCTTTTGGTTGTACTGAAGCCTAAGAGATGGGCAATACCACGCGTATTGTTCCTGGATTTTATTCGAATACGAACTTATTTCTTAATGAATTTTTTGTTCCCAGTTTATCAAAATTTTAAAACTGGTGTAGATATTTTAACAGTCTTTGTAAGACATTCATTCGAATCAGTCAAAAATATATTCGTGTGTGAATTCGGCATTGCAAGTTACACAACAAGTTACAGAACAATATCTAAAAGTCATACACCGCGGTGTCCAAGGACGAATTTCCTTCTGGGAAATCCCTGGATTAAACATTCACCATGCTGTTTAAGAAATCCAGCTGGCTTAACCTCGTGGTGGAACCTCCGAAATCTGCAGGTGCAGGTATACACCAGATTGTTGAAGTGGTGAGTTGGTCCTTTATAATAGTACGCAAGTACAAGTGGTAATAGCTATTTACATGTCACTTCATCTGGATTGATCTGATCTGTTATAACCTAATCTTTCCATCCATTTTGTTCAAATCTGTAGCTGCGGTGGCGTTAGTACGTAAGTACCAATTACACTACAGACTATAATTATTTGTTTAAAATGCTTTGAGTTTGGAGATAAATAACTAGATTTGTAGACCAGAAAGAATCTTCTAGTTTTAAATTATAACTAGGGTTTCTGTTTCAGATATATCCGAAACCGCATAACCGTCATAAAAAAACGCGGTTTTCGGTTTAACCTAAAGATAAATAAAAATAAAATACATTGAATTTGTGCTCTTTCAAACATTGCAAACTGTTATTGCAATAAATGGCAACCATCGATGATATATATGTTCGAGCAATTTCAAAATCTGCATTTATTCGGAAAGATTTCCCAACCAAATCTTGCCAAAATGTTCTTCAGGTGTTATTGCCTCAATTTAAAAGGAATACGAAGAAAGAATGATTTCTGAATCGAAATTCCGAATGAAATGCACGTTTCAAGAATTAAAAGCAAATGGACAAAAATGAGTACTACACTAGATTAGTGGACTAGTTTAAGACGCCGAAGACACTTAAACATTAATATTCATGGAGAAAACAATTTTTATTGCAATTTAGGCTTTCTGCGAATTGAAGGAGTTATTGTTTATCAGTAGTATCGTAGTATCAGTTTCAGAAATGATATTGTGGGTGAGTTGGATTAGAAAGTTGAAGTTCGCGGTGACGTCGCGGCGCCGTTGTCAAAAATTTCGCAATGCGCTTCTTATTACAAGCTTTCCCTTCACCAATACATTTAAATTTTTTTCACTATCTGCAAAATTGCGAAAACTACAGCGGAAAAATCACCGCCTGTCCCCGAAATTCGACCTAGAATTAGCAAGTTGAACTTTGCGGCGACGTCGCGATGCCACTGTCAAAGATTTTGCAACGCGCTTTTCACTACTGCTTCCTGACAAGCTATCCCTTCTACAAAACAACAAACCTGTTTCGCTAGCTTGAAAACTACGGCGGAAAAACCAGCAGTCGCATTAGGAAATTGAACTTTCCGGTGGCGTCGCGACGCCGCTGTTAAAGATTTCGCAACGCGGTTTTCAGTCTCGCTTTCCGACCACGTTTTGCTTTAACGAAACGTCGAATTTGTTGCGGCAGCCGCGAAATTTCGAAAAAACAAATGCAAGCAATCCTCCGTAGAACTTTGACGGGCCGTCGCGGCGTTAGTTATGGAGCGATTTCAACGCGGTTTTCAATTTCTGGTTGCAAAAACCTCAAAGTTTGATTGAGTCTGGGATTTATTGCCGTGGGATTATAATTTAATAAGATACTACACAAGACGATGCCCGGGTAATTAAAAAATTCTACAGATTGTCCCAAAAATTTGCAATGACCATACAACAATTCATCTCGCTGTCTGCGACTCTTTTTACAAGAAATCATCTCAAGTAGAAAACAACTGCAGGAGTGAAGATGAAGATTTATTTCATGAAAAATCGCATGGAGAAGGTGTGGATCATGAGTATTACGTCGAAGAAGATGCTGAAATTAAAAGTAATTTACAAATTGTAAGAAAACTTGTGATTTTCGATTATCTTCGATAAAATCAGTTTCCTACAACGATACGTAAAAGATCTTTTTAAAAAGGAAATTGAATTAGCATTGGACATCAAGACAAGGTTGTCTTCTATTGAACTAATATAAGAAGTTTTCATTCTTTTAGAATTCGTAATATTAGAGATTCTAAAAGATTTAAATTCAGTGCATTTAATTGAAAATGTTAATTTTAAATTGTTATGAAACTTTATCTCCAGACCCTCTGTTTTCGTTTCAGTCTTCCTACTCTTCTTATCCAATATTTGGCTTATAAGTGATGAGATACAATTTCGGACAAGTACTGGTCAAAATCCATGGTATTGGCTAGCACCAGTCACGTCAATAATGTTGTTTAATCGAGAACCAGGTTTCCTAAATTTACAGAAAAATATACAACGTTTAATCGAAATGTATAGATAATAGAATTGAAAGTACGAGATTATCATTACGATATCTTCAAATCTGGAATTACATTGATATCTTCCGTTATGCTAAGCGTACACAAAACCGATTTTGTCGACCGATGGCGCACAGAACTACCTTACATACACGAATGTCCTTGTGCCGACATCGATTATTGTAATTTGTTTAATGTTTATCTCACAGGGTTTGTCTATTATAAACACAAATAATTATTTTTTCAAAATCCATAGTCGTTTAGGTAGATAACAACAAAATTCGAGGTGGGCCAACGTCTTCATTCCACCTTTCCCATTAATTACACGCCACACAGACAGGCTTTGATTATTGAGACGAGACCGTAATCTTCGCGATCAAACACGCATAAATCATTTGACCCACCTTTATGAAAACCGAGCACAGTTTTATGCAAATTTGCCGAAAGATTTATATATTTTATATATTTTATATTTTTATCTACGACCACAATTGAAGCGGTCATTTCTAAAAGGGCACGAGTCACACTTCTTTGAAATATCACTTTTTTACGCCATGTTATTCATTGAAGCGTTTTACATATTCCATGCGAAAAGAGTACAGTGCGAAAGAGTGCGTGTATGTTTTTTATTTAACAACCACTATATTCAGTTTCTTCAGCATCAATGACTTTTTTAACAAAAAACATATTTTTGTTGATTCTGAAGTTTTAATTCATGGACTTATGCTCTTTTCGAAATGACGGGTTCAATTGTAAATGCCCATTATTGTACAGTTCGTGGACTATGTAAATACAGCATACGACACACATATGTAACAATCCGCGTCTAATGTTCAAAAACAATCATTTTGTTCAAATTTTGTAATTCAAAATCATCCATGAACGTTTCGTTTACGATTCGTTCATTGGTTGAGAGCTGCACGTTGATACTATTTTTAAATATAGTACTACGTAATTTCAAAACAATCATTAAACGTCACATCATTCACATAGAAGCTGTCATTCATTTCGTTTTTTCACGTTTAAATCGAAAACTACAAATAAGTAATAAATAAAAAGGTATATAACCATTATTTCTTTTCATTTCTATCAAGTTAAATAAGGTCGAAGCTGTTACATCAATCATATTTTTCTTATTAAACAGAAACAAATTAGTGTGGCCGTAGATAAAGTATAGTACATAACTCGAGTTGTAAGTCAATTACGTACTCGCGGAATTGCGCCGTGCGTAACTGTTCCGATCGTACGTAATAAGCTTCTTACAACTCTTGTGACGTAATATACTATTATTAGTTTACTCATTTCTTTTTGCCAAACAGATTTCGTAAACCAATCATCAGAAATCTGTTTATCTGTTTAAAATCGATTTACTCGGTCTATCTAGTCAATAGAAAACTATTTTTTCCTCAAATTTAGACTTAACTAGACTTTAGATAGATTTTGTAATTAGACTAGATAGCGTCTTTTAAATTTAAACTATAACTAGATGACTGTGGGTGGTACACCCATGAGTCCAGTTCAGAGAGCCAAGCTCCACTCAGTCCCTCAACAGTGTTTGTATCTCTTTACATACACGTATATATATATATATATATATATATATATATATATATATATATATATATATATATTGTATTTGAGGTTTTCGCGGTTATGTATATATATATATATATCATTAAGTATACAGTATATATATATATATATATACAAATGTTCAAGAGATACAAACACTGTTGAGGGACTGAGTGGAGCTGGACTCTCTGAGCTGGACTCTGTTGGCTGTTTGCGCCTGTTGCAAAAAAACTGGGTCGACTTGCTGACTGTCTTGCTTGACTGTTTGCGTTTGATTGTCCGGACGGAACTACTAATCGAACTGCTGACTGTTGCGCCTGACTGTGTGGAGCGTGACTGTCTGTTTATTCGGGGGTCCAGGTATTTATATTATCTCCAGGTATACTGGTCCCTCATCTGGGGGTGATTATTTTTCTATTTTCGGCTATTTGTCGCTTTGGTGATTACCGATTCTCGTGAAAAACATCTTGTCGTAATTTCCCCGGGGATTACACCATTGACGCTAATAAAATATTTTTGGAAATCCGTCCGAAAATATTTGGGTAATCACCGTAATGCCCTCGTAAAACTAAAAGTACAAATATTTCTTAATCTGGATTATATTACTCAAGGATTACATTACCGACCCTAATAAAATATTTTCGGAAATTTTCCGAAAATCTATGGGTAATTGTTTTAATGCCCTCGAAAAACTAAGAAATAAAAATGTAACGGCTCGTTGCCGCCACATCACCCCCTTGTTAGTGATAACGCTATGTAGAGTTTATTGCTGTTGTCGTTTGTTTGTTCATCGACGTCTGGTAGATGGTTGAGTTCGTTACCGTAGACGTTGTTTGTTGTTACCGGCGTCCTGGTAGATGGTTGAATTCTTCATCGTCGTCGCTTTTGCGGGGTTTGTTCGTAGACGTCTGGTAGATGGTTGAAGTCGTTACGGTAGACGTTCCTTGTTGTTGCAAGTTTGTTGCAAGGCGTCCTCGTGGTCGTCGTTTGCTGAAAGGCGGTTTCCTAATGCAAAACCAGCTTGCACCTATCAATCGCTGTTGCGGTGTTTGTTCCTAGACGTCTGGTAGACGGTTGAAGTCGTTACCGTAGACGTTGTTTGTTGTTGCCAGTAGAAAAACCTCCTGGTGGACGGTTGAAGGCGTCATCACAGACGTTGTAGTTGCCGGCGTTCTCGTGAATGGTCGAAGGCGTCATCTTAGATGGTTGAAGGCGTTATGGCAGTGTTCGTTGATATCTGGTAGACGGTTGAAGTCGTTACCGTAGACGTATTTGGTGGTATAAACACTATTTGTACATTAGTTTGCAAAGATGACCGGGTGCATTATCTACAATTAGCAACACTTGAAACGGAAGACCCATCAACTTGTATGTATTTATCAACTTCTGGCACAAAAGAATCGTTGAAACATGTTGCAAATACAGCTGATGTGACCCATGTTTTTTATTGGCCATGAAGTGTACTGGATATTCAGATAAATTTACGCCTTTTAGCGCAGGTGGGTGTAAAGCTTTATTTACAATAAGTGGTGTTAACATCTTTGCACCAGAGGCATTTCTGCAAAGAAGAAGTGTGATTCGATCCTTTGCCGCTTTAAAACCACTTGCAGTTTTCTCCAATTTCGCAATGAATGTGCGGCTGGATATCTTTTCCCAGAATAACCCAGTCTCATCTGCATTAAATACTTGATCTGGGCAATATCCACCAAAAACAGGGGATGAGCTAGACAGAACTGTAAAACAGTTCACAGGTGCCTGTAACAAGGCCATGCGCACATCATGCAAAGTCGTGAGCAGGATAGGTAAGAGCAAACCACGGTGGTGGACGCCGTTAATAAGCTCCCTAAGAAAGGAAAGCAGGAGGCTGTTCAACGAGGCAAAAAGCACCAATGAGTGGACTGCCTATAAGAACAGCCTACGGAATTTCAAAACGGAAGTTAGGAAGGCCAAAAGGTCATCCTTTGCTCGGCTCTGCGAGCAAATAGAGGAAACCTCAGAAGCCAGCCGACTGCGAAAAATTTTATCTAAGGATCCGGCAGTCCAAAGCTTCATACAGATGCTAAATGGAAACTGGACAACCTCATGTACAGAAACGCTGGAGCTACTCATGGATACACACTTTCCAAACAATGGAATAAGTGTAGTGGACTCCACCATAACTGCTCCACCTCGGTATCTGGCTGACAGAATTGTAGGTGGAGATAAGTTAACCTGGAGCATCAAAAGCTTCAAACCCTTTAAGTCACCTGGACCTGACGGGATCAGTCCAGTTGAGCTGCAAGAGGCCATAGATATAGTTACACCTTGGTTGGAGACTATGTTTAAGGTATGTATAAACCTCTCATACATCTCAAATTTATGGAGAGAAGTCGACGCGATCTTCATCCCAAAAGGAGGAAAGGCCTCACACACCTCCCCCAAAGACCTGAGACCAATCAGCTTATCATCGTTCCTGCTAAAGACACTTGAAAGACTGATTGACTTGCACATGAAGGAGGCATTACACCCTGAAATGCTGTCAATGTCTCAGAACGCATACACAAAGGGGAAATCCGTGGAAACAGCACTCCACGCCTTGGTAAACCAGATAGAGAGCTCGATGAGGCATAAGGAGTTCACGATGGTTCTCTTCCTCGATATAGAAGGGGCATTTAACAACGTGAAGCCTGAAGCCATAGAATCAGCCTTAACTGGACTAGCTATGGACAACGCTCTATATCACCTGATCGGAAAAATGCTCCGTGAAAGGAACATTAGGGCCACAATGGGAGAATCCCACATAAGAAGGAAGGTGAGTAGGGGAACCCCACAAGGAGGCGTCCTCTCACCATTGCTTTGGAACATCACGCTAAATGAGCTGCTCCTCCAACTTAGGAAATCCGGCTGCAGGGTCGTCGCCTATGCGGATGACGTAGCAATAGCGGCCTTAGGGAAACACCTCAATACAATGTCGCAACTTGTTGAAGGGGCCCTATCGAAACTAGCGCAATGGTGCAAAAGGTGTGGCGTAGATGTCAACCCGGCGAAAACCGAGCTAGTCGTTTTCACAAGGAAACACAACATCCCAGAATTCAGGCTCCCAATGCTGAAGGGCACTAAACTGACGATCAAGGAGAGCGCCAAGTACTTAGGTCTCATACTAGACCGAAAGTTATCATGGAAGCTCAACATAAACGAAAGAGTACGGAAAGCAACGGTAGCGCTGTACTCTTGCAAGAGAGCGGTGGGGAAATCTTGGGGCCTCAACCCCAAGATTACCTTCTGGCTATACAGAGCTGTAGTTACACCAATACTCTACTACGGCGTTTTCATATGGTGGCCGGCACTTAATAAAAGAGTCCATCAAATGGCGCTTACAAAAGTGCAGAGAATGGCGGCGCTCATGATAACGGGAGCCATGAGAACGACGCCTACGAAAGCCTTGGAGACAATCCTGGACATAGCCCCGGTCGATTTAATGGGCAAGCAACTTGCCATTACCACAGCACTTAGACTAAAGTCAGTGCGAATGTTGACATCGGACTATCGTGGACACGCCGGAATAATCAATGAATTTAAAGGGGTGCCCAAAAACATAGACCGATGTCTAGCAACACCTGCTTTTGGCAACAACTTCTCATATACCCTCTAAAGAGGAGTGGATGGAAAAGAAAGAGGTACCAGCAGGACACACGCAGGTCTTTACAGACGGCTCACGGAGGGAGGACAAAGTGGGCAGCGGAGTTTTCTCCAACGACCTCAACCTTAGAATTAGCTTACGCCTGCCAGACTACTGCAGCGTTCTACAGGCGGAGGTAACCGCCATAAAATGGGCAGCAGAGTGGCTGATGGTAAATGGGGACCCTGGTGAACAGATCCACATTTACACCGATAGCCAAGCTGCTCTTCGGGCAGTTACTAGCGTGTGCACCAACTCAGCAGTGGTCTCTGGCTGTCGGAGAAAGCTGAATGAGCTCGCAGCACACACAGACGTGAGACTCACGTGGGTACCAAGCCACAGCGGGATCCCAGGTAACGCAAAAGCGGATGAGCTTGCAAAGAACGGCACAAGCCTGCACTCAACCGAAGTATTACAGGATATTGGTATTCCATTTGCCTCGTGCAAGGAGACCATAGCCGAAATAACCTCGAACCTAGCGGAGCGAAGGTGGAGGGATGAAGACACCTGCGAGGTAACCAGGCAAATATGGCCTCACCGAAACAGGAAAAGAAGCACCAACATCGTCTCTCTAAAAAGAAACGATATCAGACTGGCAGTGGGAGTCATCACGAGACACTGTCCCATTGGCAAGCGCGCTGAGAGACTGGGCATAGCGAAGCGGGACTACTGCAGAGGCTGCCTGGACGAGGAGGAAGAGGAGAGTGTTCAGCCTTACCTATGCCAATGCCCCTCTATGACCGCAACACGATTGCTCTTCTTAGGCCGACCTTTCTTGGATGATCTCTCTGACCTCGCATCATAAGATGCGCAGACTCTCATGAGGTTTATCCACGGCTCGAAATGGTTTGACAAAATCCCCTGAGGAGGGTTGTACTGCAAGTACCGTGGTAACACAACGGGCCCATCTGAGGCCTATGTGAGCATTAGCTGCCACTTAAACCTAACCTAACCTAATATCCACCAGAATCAATGATTTCTGCTAATACTTTGCGATAATTCATAGCACCTGGTTCATCGGCGGACGCTGTTAGCTTCGCCTTGTATCCTCACATTGTGAAGTGCGTCATCAGCTTATTGAAGTCCACTGCTAGACGTAAATCTCTTTCAATAGTTTCCACTGTCCTCGGTCTTGTGCCATCTGCATCCAGTTGGTACTGCGTTTTAAGTCGTCGGTCCATCTGGTGGGAGAACGCCCTCTATTTCTCAAGGCTTCCGATCTAGGCCTCCATTCAAGGATTCGTCTTGTCCATCTGTCATCAACAGATTTCGCAATGTGTCCCGCCCAGTTCCATTTTAGTTCTCTCCACGGCGTCTGCAACTCCGGATCGTCTGCGGATTTCAGTATTTGGTATGTGATCCCTGAGAGAGATTCCCAGCATTGATCTTCATCGCTAGTTGCGTAACTTGTATTTTCTTTATTGTCCGTTTCGTCAGCTGTTGGGGTTTCGGCTCCGTAGGTAAGGACTGGAAGGGCTCCTTTCAAACTGATTTGGTATCACAAAAAACCTTTCCTTTTTGGCAACTCCGCCTTGAACACATATTTGAGATTACCTCTGATTATCTTTTCCAATAGAAATCTCGTATCCGAGGTATTTAAAGGATCTAGTTTCTTCTGATACCGTCAATGTATATGCCCTCACCGAGCACAAGGTTTGTGCTGATCTTGGTTTTGGAGTAATTTATTTTAAGTCCTACTTCTTTGACTCTTCATTTAGATCTTTTAACATTGAGATGGCGACATCCAATCGTTCGGCTATGAGGACTATATCGTCGGCAAATCTTAGGTGATTAAGTCTTTCACCGTTTATAATCACACCTAAGTTGTCCAAGTTTGTTTGTTTGAACATGTACTGGAGAACAGTATTGAAAAGTTTTGGTGAAGATGGTGTCACCCTGACGTACGCCTCTTTCAATATTGAATTATTAGCATTTCATACATATATTTAGCATGTATTTCACTAATATTTAGCATTTCATACATATTTTTGATAACTGTCGAGTACCGATAATCTATTCTGCAGTCTGATAGAGCCTTCAGCATTGCGTGTGGGCCTACTCAATTAAATTCTTTCTCATAAACTACGAAGATAAGTACTAGAGGTTTATTGTACTCCACACATGTCTCAGTAAGGTTCTTCAAAACCTGGAGGTGGTCACCCGTTCCGTGGCCTGCTCGAAAACCAGCTTGTTCTCTTGTCTGATACAAATCTTAATTGTGACATAGTTTTTTCGTATTTATTTTAGTAAAGAGCTTGTATACGTGTGACAAGAGACTTATGGGTCTATAGTTTCCGATATTTGTTATGTCGCCTTGTTTGTGTAATAATATTATAACTGCATTGTTCCATTCAGAGGGCGTAGTTCCTTTTGAGGCATGCAGTAAAAAGTTTTTATGGCCTGCAGCAGCTTGTTCCTTCCCATTTTAATTGCTTCGATGACTAATCTAACCTCTCCTGGGGTCTTGTTGTTTTTCATCTCGGAGAGGGCTCCATTTATTTCGCTTACTGTGATCTCTGGGATATTTTCCGAGCCTTTGATAATTTTGTTGCCAGGTATTCCTTCTGTTTGTTTTTTATATAATTCGGCATAAAATGTCTCTACTATCTTAGGGATCTCATCTCTATTTGTTTCCACATTGCCTTGATTGTCCCTCAGCTTGCAGATATCCTTCTTGCCTTGTGATATTTTTTTCTTGAGTACTTTTGGGCCTTTGTTTTCCTGTATGATCTTATTTATATTCTCCGAATTAAATCTTCTTACGTCGTTTCTCACAGCTTTTGAAATTTCTTTATCACATAAATTGTCACGTTTCGTAAACAGGACGACGAACTTGGTTCTAAATCCTTCAGTTGGTATCTTCAGTTTATATATATATATATATATATATATATATATATATATACCTATATTTAAAATACTGTCTATCTGTTTCTTGAATTATTCTTTGTGAACGGGGATTTGTTTTTTAGTTAAATCTTTAACCCACAACACGAGAGCCTTTTCCGTCTTCTCTATTACAATATTTCTCGAATACATGTACATATACACATAGTTGGGCAAAAATTAATTGTGAAAACAATTAACAACTAACAATTAAATTGCCAGATTTAATTGCAACTAACAATTAAAATAATTAATTGTAATTCCAAGATAACACAATTAACAATTAATTAATTGTTAATTGTAAAATTTTGCAATTACAATTAATTATTTGTTAATTGATTGATGCATTTTTACAATTACAATTAACAATTAATAAATGTCGTTTAGAAGATATGACGTTTATTATACTCCATTGTCACTCACTTGCCACAATGCATAAATGAAATAGTTATTTACATTAGAGTGCGGAAAGTTTGATTTTACCACGCGACAACTCGTTTGGTTATCCACCTTCTCCTCCACTTCCGGTCATCCACCTCCGAGTTCCCACCCCAATTCCGGTTCCCACCCCCACTTCTGGTTCCAAAAATTCACCCACTTTCCGTTCCCACTTCCAGTTCCCAATTCCGGTTCCGGAAGTGGGGGTGGGAACCGGAAATGAGAGTGCGAATCGGAAGTGAGGATGGGAATCGGAAGTGAGGGTGGGAACCGAAAGTGAGGGTGGGAACCGGAATTTGGGGTAGGAAATGGAAATTGGGGTGGGAACCGTAAGTGGGAGTGGTAACCGGAAGTGGGGGTGGGAACCGGACGTGGGGTGGAAACCGGAAGTGGGATGTAAACCGGAAGCGGGGGCGTGGTGGGCCGGAAGTGGAGGTGGAGGGTTCAGAACGACCATCTTTCCCTACTGTTCAAGTTTTTACATTCATAAAATAGTGTTAATTGTTATAATAAACAACTGATGATTAAGTTAAATGTAACTAACAATTAAAATTTTAATTGCAAAAAATTGTTTGTAAAATTGTAAATTGATTTGTAAATTGCATCTCACAATTAAACACTTAATTGAATTAAATTAATTGCAATTGATTTAGTTGCAATTAAAATTGTAATTGTTTGATTCTACAATTAAAAAATTAATTGAATTATGCCCAACACTGCATATACATATACAAATATGTACAATTTTCAGATACAACATATATATGTACAATGATAGGAAACGTTAAACTGGTGCTAACGCCGCTAATGCCCGCCATACACGCTACGGTTTACCAGTCTACCAGATAGGTTACATGTGCAGGTTTGCCTGCGCAGGTCATCCGTACGCAAGAAACTGCACAGGTCTATTCCCACACACGCTCCGGTTTACCTGCGCAGGCAAACCTGCACAGGTAGACTTCTCCGGTGGACCATTGCGTGTATGGCGGGCATAAGATTCATATACCGCATAAAAATAAATCGCACGAAAACAATCGCACAAAACCAATCGCACAATAACAAAATCGCATAAAAAAGGACCGCACAAAAATAGGTTTTACTGTATTTTCAATCTTACCAAAATCTTCAAATCTTGTCTGAAATTGTTTTTCAACAACTTCAATTTCGAGAATCATTTTGTTAGGGTCGAATTGAGCAGGGTCAGCATATGTCTGCAAATATTTTCAAATGTTTGCAGAATGCTTCAATTTTTTATCTTTTAAATTCGCGCTCATCCGTATAACAAGTTGCTGAAAAGCTCTTATCGAGCTTATCATGTCTAATACATTTCTGCCTTTACCCAGTAGTTCAAGATTCAAATCGTTTAGTTTTAAACTAAAGTCTACCAAGAATGACATATCAAATAACCACTCTCTGTTTGTTAACTGTGTGTAAATGTCACCTCTTTCAGAGAGCAAACTTTTTACGTCTTCTAATAACTCTAGAAACCGCAAGAGAACTCGACTTCTACTGAGCCAGTGTGCAGCAAAAGTTCGTTATCATTATCCTCATTTTCTAATCAAAACGTCTCTGAAGGGCACTGCCACGTATAGAATTGATTATTTTAAAGACAGTTTCCACATCATAGTGTGTATTAAGTGTGCGAAAAGCGTGTTTTAATTGTTACTGCATATTTATCGAAATGAATTTTTAAAGTAATTACATAGAAACGTGAGGAAACTAAAAGTCGACTCAAAATCACGCCGCGATCGACCGGTAGATCGCGATCGACTGGTTGGACAGCCCTAATCTAGACTAACTAAAGTTCGCAAGGCTAACGTCCATTTAGTCGTCTAGCTATAAATCGATCTTAGAAGTTACTATATAGTCCATAAACCGAATGACCAGAACTTAAACTTGCGACATTTAATACAAAAAAATTCGACTGTTAAATTTTAATCTATCTGTCTGTTTAATCTACTTAATCTGTCGTGTTAGACTAGTGAGACTAACTAAATTTGGCAAGGCTATCGCCAATGAAATTATCTATTAAGAATTGAAAACTAAAAAGTTCTATAAGTATTAGTTTGGTTGTCTTGCCTGTCTAGTCTACAAGTCGAGTTATAAGTATTAAATAGTAACATTTGAATCTTTTCTTCAAAGATTATAATCATTGTATACATATCGTCAAAAAAGTTGACATTATTAGTATAATTAATCTTTCTGTAAAAAAAAACTTTCTTAAAAACAACTACTTCACTGGCAAACACCACGACTGACATTGACCATCAACGTGGTGTTTGCCAGTGAAGTAGTTGTTTTTTAGAAATGTTTTATATGCAAAGATTAGTTATACTAATGATGTCAATTTTGTTGACGATGTTAACAATGATTTCCTAGAAATTATAATCTTTGTAGAAAAGATACAAATGTTACTATTTAATATAATCAAAATCTTCAAACTCAACGATTTATAAGTATTGATTTATAAGCTTGCTGCAAATAAATAGACTGTAACTAATTTGTTTTGTTGTAATTTATTGTAAGGCTATCTTCGATGAAGATATCTAGTGATGAATGGAATCTCGAAGAAACTATCCAGTCTATAAGTGAAGTAATTGGAAGTGAGACTTGCTATTTATTTGGAAAGCTTATAATTGAAAGCAAAATTCGCGCACTAAACATTTTTAGCAGACTCGATGTTTCCTTTTTTGTGAAATTACCTAATCCGTACCGAAAAAAATAATAATAATCCGCAACGAAATGATAAAATGTTTAAATATCAAACGGTATATTAAAAATGTTTTTGGGTTTGATATTTGCATTTTTTTTTTTTATTAAATACATCGATAATTTATTTGCAAAACTTTCTTCGGCAAAACGCGAAATTCGAAACTATGCGAAATCCATAAATTCTCGTCCTCACTTTTAACCAATAAATTGCACATCAAACCTAATTTCTTCCCATACACAAACATACAGACAGACATACAGACAGACAGACAATTTGTAATTACTATTCTAGTTTAAAAAGTATGGCTTGGCTTCAAGAAATTCAAAAAATTATAAACTCCTTGTTTTGAATATTGATAACTCAACTTGTAGACTATTGATAGCTCAACTAGATAGAACCTTCGATGTATAATGTCTGTCTGCGATTCGACCTTGCAGATTGAGTTTGTTTAGAAAAAGCGAGTGGAAGAAAGCGAATTGGTAAACTGAATTGTGTAAAGACAATAAGTGTGTTGATGAAGTGTTCGGCCGTGAGTGTGCCAAAAACCGTTCTTTTCGCTATAAAAAAAATATCCTAACCTCCAGCAATTATTATCGGCAATTACCCGCCCGAATATGGTCCGGCAGCTAACAGTTTTACAACTACATAGTTTTAGACTGCAGTGGGCATAAATTCGTGCATAAATTATTCGCCAAGGATTTCTATGAATTTTCGGCAGATTTTGAAACCGATTGATTTGTGATAACGCCAATCATTCATTTAGTTTACTTGCACCACAAAGATTTATTGAGAGCACTAAACGTCGGCACTGAATTAATTAATGTGTTTACTGACATTCCTGTAATTAGTACCAAGTGAATAAATATAATTAGATACAAATAAGGACAAACTTAGTATAAATTATCAAAGATATTATTAAGTCAACTACATGCTAGTAAACATCTTAAATATGACAAATTAATCAAAGTGAATCTAACTAGCGACTAGCTTAAATAATTATCTAGTTTATTGTTAAGTCTGCTACATGTTAGTAAACTTCTTAAATATGACAATAAATCTCATATTAGTCATAACTAGTTCAAACGAGTAACTTAAACATTTGCCGGTACTTACATATTAACGCCACCACCGCTATATATTCAATCGAGAGTTCGCGCTACCTAGCGTATGTTGTCTTGATTTATATGTCCGCTTCGCAACGGGCATCCTTAAAAAATTACTATTAATACTTAAGTATTTTGAGTTTTAAAAATGTTTTAATTTTGAATAAAATGTTTTATTTTAGGGTTTATCATAATATAGATTGGCGGAATTTAAAAATATAGCGATAGTGGTGTTAATACGTAAGTTCCTATTTGCCTAGCTTATTATCAAGTCTACTACATGTTAGGAAACTTCTCAAAAATGATAATGAATCAAAATCTAATGAAGCTAATTAAACCGACTAACTTAAATAATTGTGTAACTTATTGTAGTTGCAAATATAGCTGGTTGAATATTTGCAACGGTTGGTTATCTAATCTCGAACGTTTGCAAAACCAAGGCGAAGAACGTATTTCAATTTGCAAACTCATGTCGAGGCGTTTTCCTCGTCCACGAATAAAAACTAAATCTATATTTAATTGACTATCTGAATTGTTGCCAGTCGACGTCGCCTTTTACTCGAAACAATTCCGCGCAAACGTTTCCTGAAAGCAAGGGCATGCTAATTTATTGGCCGACATCGACACAAATATTATAGGGAACAGGAGTTTTATTGCCGATTTTGCACACGAAAACGAAAAAAACAGCACCATTTAGGTCACGAATTACTTTTATTTGCGCAATAACATTTGCAAAGGAAACTTGCTTGGAAGAAATCCGGATTCAAATTGCTTGAGAGCAATTATATTAGTTGGGGGCTGCAAATCAGACTAGACAGACGGGGCTAGACAGACAAGACTAGACAGACAAACTAGACAGACAAGACTAGACAGACAAGACTAGACAGACAAGACTAGACAGACAAGACTAGACAGACAAGACTAGACAGACAAGACTAGACAGACAAGACTAGACAGACAAGACTAGACAGACAAGACTAGACATACAAAAATAGACATAGATTACTGCATGAACAAGTTTATGCAAGTAGTTTGACTACATGAGTTGTCACAGTTTCCTTGGTTTGATAAACAGGACACGAACTATCTTAGTATCTAGATTACATGATGTTGCAAAAGTTTGATATTTAAGACCAGAAACAGATATATTTGTTACAAATATTTGACTTTTGCAATTTTTGCTGAAATTCCTGTAGCCCACATCCAGGGCGGGGCCGTGATTTCCAGGACAATAATCGCGAATGTGTTGTTGCGAATTTGGTTGGTATGCCGCGATACCGAGCCAAACAAAACCCAGCCCATTCAGAGAAACGTTTCAAAACAGGTGAAGGATGTAGTGTCTAGTGCAGTTAATGAAACGGAGTGTACGATTACTCAATAGGTTTTACTTATTGTTAGTTGAATTCGAAGGAATGTTTTCAATATTTTGCGACTAAATTTGCAATATAATTAGGTAATTATTGTGCAATTAAACAAAATGGCACAAACTATTTGCAAAGACAATTACAATTGTTAGTTTTAATTGATAATAGGTTTAATTGATATATATACAGTCAACTAATTATTGTGATGGATTAGTAGGTAGTTAAGATAATGGCAATTATTGCAAAAAATGTAAAAAAAAAATTGCAATTGATACAGGTCAATATTGGCGATAAGCAACTTTACTTAAAACTAATTAGTGCGGTAGGTTAATGTGTAGTTGGCTTAATCAAATGGCAATTATTGCAAAAAAACAAACGAAACGCGCAATTTAGCAAGGGTAAGTTTAACTACCGTAATCGACTATTTGCCATTCGGTCGGCGAAAAAATGGCAAGCTTTATTTTCGCAGACCCGAGCGGTAAAAGGCAACTGCGTTTCCTGCCGGCAATTATCCGCCGCAGTCCCGACATCAATAAACAATACTCATGTGGAATTAGTTTGCTCTAAACAATTACCCGCTTAATTATCGTCTACTGTTCACTTATTAATTACTAGTTTATAGATCAAAGGCTTGCTGCATATTTCTATCTAGGTTTTTTCTTTCTACAATCCTGCTTGCTAATAGAGTTATTGCACATTCTATTTAATTAACAAATTGAAAGCTCTTGTCTGTATACTACTATGCTATTCGTGTCCGGATCACACATTGTCCTTCCAAAAGTTCGCGGCTCTGGTGGCTTTGTGATTTGCTAAAATTAGGTCGTTGCCTGTGCAGCTCTGTCCCATGACGGTACAGGTCAGCAGGTGCGGAGGATTCTGGATTTATGCGCAGTAACACCGAGGGTTTTCGTCCTCTGGTAGAACATTCCACATTTTTGCAGGTTTTCTCTGCAACTCCAGACTCCTTTGCGAAGTCTGTTGAGCGTTCTCCAGTATAATAAGTTGTCTGTATAATAGTTCAGCCTGAGTGGTTTAGTCTCGTCTGTTTGATCTTGCCTGTTTAGAATATCCTCACTAATTTAGTCTTGTCTTTCTAGTCTTGCCTATCTAGTCTAGTTTGACTAGTTTAGTCATGTCTTTCTAGTCTTGCCTATCTAGTCTGCTTGCCTATCCGCTGCTTTTATTGCTTCTTAAGATATCTTTGTAAATGTAACAAGGTGTTTTCCGGTAGTTGAAATTGTTTTGGTTTTTAGGGTTCCGTACCGAAAACGGAACCCTTATAGGATCACTTTGTTGACCGTCTGTCTGTCTGTCCGTCCGTCTGTCTGTCTGTCGAGACCATTTTTTTCTCAGGAAAGCGTAAAGGTAACAAGTTGAAATTTGTATCAAATACTCGGGTCTGCGGTCTCTTTCAGCTGTGAAAAAATCAAACTTGTAAGTCGACGCGATCAAAAGATATGAACGTTTATGTCGCATATTTTGCGATTTCAAGGAAATCAAAACCTATAGGGTACTTCCCGTTAACCTAGAATCATGAAATTTGGCAAGAAGCGGTGTCTTACAGCACATGTAAAGGGAAAAATCTGAAAACCGTAAATATGTAGTTTAATTACAAGAAAAATGCGAATTTACTATTAGAAACTTATGAGAATACACTAATGTGTTGCGTGGTATTGTCAGGCACCAGAAGCATATGGGTTGCATACAGTTAGGTCCTCCTAAAAATACCTTACTTACAAGTTTGTACGGAACCCTCGGTGCGCGAGTCACAACTCGCACTTTGGTCGTTTTTTTTAACATTTCTTGACTTATTGTAAACTAAATTGCTTAGTGATTTATATTTTCGTAATCTGTGCAAAATTCTGCGTGTTTTGATGTGTAACTTGCAAAAAGCGGGGAGGTGCCCAAAATCGCGAAAGCAATTTTTCTTCAAATTCGCAAATTTTTAAATGTCATGTATTTTGACATGTAATACATCAAAAGACGCGAAATTTTGTAACGAACAAACAAATAATAATCTTTTTCAGTTTTGTTGAAGCGTAAGCCTGAAATGATCGATTATAAAGACACGCAAAATAACATTTTTCCCGTAATTTATTCCAAAATAATCTAAATTGACTGAATCTTTTTCTAAACTCATGCAGATGCAGATTAAATCTGTCTATAATACTCGCAGTTGCAAGCGGAATGAACATCTCAAATTATCTATGAATGTTTGGAATTAAATAGTTTTCGAAAGTAATTTCCGTCTGCACTAAACAATCCGTACTAAAAATAGCAGATAATTTCCTGAGTGTAGCAAGAAAAGAGGAATGAAATGTGTTTATTAAACTGGAACGTTATCCTAGTTTAAACAAACAAAAACAACATCACATTCACCAAAAAGACAAAAAATGCATTTAGTTTGCACAAGGACAAAAATTTGCAAGGAGCAAAATTGAAAATTACGTCATAGATTTTTAGCGCAATAAATCAACTAATAATTGTATTTATCGAGCTTTATTCCGATTCGGCTTCATTGTCTAGGAGTGATTAAGCAATCTAGTCGAGACTAAATACGTGATTTCCAATTAGTTTTAGCGCATAATAAAAAGGTTTAATACATGTGTTCAGTGCGGACAAATCAACGTTATTTTCCATACAGATCGAGCGAACGATATGAGAATATCAATTATTCGCACGTTTTTGCAACGTTTAATTGAATTTTCTGTGCGCGGATTTATTCATTTTCCTTCACACATTCAGCGTAATTGTGATTTATCACCATTAAGCCATTCACCATTCAGCCATTCTTATGTTAAAGCGTTGCTAATTGATTTTGCAAACATTTTCAGCTGTATCAATCATCGCCAAACCAAAAATTTTCCCGAAGCTTGCCTTGTTAACGGCAAGGGAATTAAGGGTACTTACGTATTAACGCCACCACCGCTATATATTGGATCGAGATTTCGCGCTCCCGCGCGTATGTTGTCTTGATTTATCTGTCCGCTTCGCAGCGGCCAACCTAATCTAACCGGGGTTAAAGAAACGGTCTTTGCCACATTGACCTATATTATATGGAGAATTCGCGCTGTATTTTTTTGTTTTACTTTAGATTGACGGCATTTATAAATGTAGCGGTGGTGGCGCTAATACGTAATTGCCGCATTACGTTGCTAATAGACCTTTTCATCGTTAATTTTTTTTTATGCGCATAAGTCAATTTCCGCCATTCTTTCGGGCACTTTTTTTGACGTATAACTAGTGGAAATAAGAAAATGTGCCCGAAACTTTCATATTACCGCCTTTCAAACATTGCGAACGCGCATGCGCTTAACTAATCGTAAAAAAAGGATATTAGATTACCTTTCTTACAATTTATTGCAAATTTTGCAAAAATAAATCTGCTTTCTGCAAACATTTCAGCCGTTTCAATTATCGTTAAACCAAAAATTTTCGCGAATTTTCATTTTGTTATCGACAGGGGCATTCTATTAAGACTGCGATTTATTATAAATACTAAACAATAAAATATTTTTCTGTGCAAAAAATGCTGAGTATTACACGTCTCTGAATATTAAACATCCCACGCATTTTGCTAATTCATTTATGACTGAATACAATTAAATAAATATTGCATTAAATTCGCAATGTTTTTTTTTCTGTAGATAATTGCAAATAAATTTAAATATTTAAGTAGCACCTGACTCTTACAACCAATTTCCTTAAACGTTTATTGTTGCTATAATTTATGGTAGGATCCGTACACTGAAGCAAAAGCAGACAAGATTATATAGATAGATAACAATAGTCACAGAAAACAAGACAGACAAGTCTAGACAGACTGGAGTAGATAGATAAGACTAGACAGACAAGACTATACAGACTGGAGTAGATAGATAAGACTCGACAGATAAGACAAGACAGACAAGACAAGACAGACAAGACTAGACAGACAAGACTAGACAGATAAGACTAGACAGACAAGACTAGACAGACAAGACTAGACAGACAAGACTAGACAGACAAGACTAGACAGACAAGACTAGACAGATAAGACTAGACAGACAAGACTAGACAGACAAGACTAGACAGACAAGACTAGACAGACAAGACTAGACAGACAAGACTAGACAGACAAGACTAGACAGACAAGACTAGACAGACAAGACTAGACAGACAAGACTAGACAAGCGGGTGGCGTCAAAGAATCGCAAGGAGGCAGCTAGTGGGCTGGAATACCAAATGCTTCGATGCAGAGACCTTCAGACTGGGATGAGGGGATCATCAGTGCCTCAGACAACAACTGCTGAGGGCATCACAGAAGAGGTGGCAGCGTCCCTGGAGGTAGCCAGCGACGCGTCGATGCCAAGGTGTCGCCCCAACAGCGGACGAGCACCAGTCCACTGGTGGAACTCGACCATCGCACAACATCGGCGAGAGTGCCTTAAGGCAAGAAGGCAACACCAGCGAGCTAGGAAGAGAGGCAGGGCCTCAACAGAGGAACTGAGACGAAACTACGAAGAAAAAAGGCGTCTTCTCAGAAACGCCATCAACTCGAGTAAACGAGAATGTTGGAAGGAACTCTGCGCGGAAGTGGACCGGGAGCCGTGGGGCAGGCCGTATAAAACGGTCATGCATAAGATAAAAAGCCTACCCGTAACAACACCAACTTGTCCCGACATGCTGCTCAGAATAGTTGCACACCTATTTCCGGAGAAACCAGAACTCGCCGATTACCACCAGGAGGAAGTAGTGGACATTCCCCGAGTCACCATAGAAGAGCTCACGAAGGCCTGCACTAGATTGCAGAATGGCAAGGCGCCAGGACCAAGCGGCATACCCAACATCGCACTCAAAAGTGCAATTGCTGCCAGACCAGACATGTTCATAAGCATGTACGACACCTGCCTACAACAAGGAGTATTTTCGACTCGATGGAAGCAGCAAAGGTTGGTTCTTCTCCCAAAAGGGAAGAAACCACCGGACGACGCAGCATCTTTTCGTCCACTTTGCATGCTGGATTCGGAGGGAAAAAACCTGGAGGGGATAGTGGCCGACAGATTGGAGCAATACATTGATCCTCAACTCTCTGAATTCCAATTCGGATTCAGGAAGGGGAGATCGACCATCGACGCGCTGGAACTTGTCACGAACATCGCAAAGGAAGCCATCTCAGGAAAGAGATGGAAAGGCGGTTCCAAGAAATATTGCCTCATCGTCACCCTAGGCATCAAGAACGCGTTCAATTCGGCCCGGTGGGATCGAGTTTTGGAGGCCCTTGAGGACATGGGTGTGCCCTACTACCTACGAAGGTTGGTCAGATCGTACTTCAGCGATCGACTTCTGCACTACGAGACGGAGCAGGGACCAGCGGTGCACCGGGTACCTCAGGGCTCTGTCCTGGGGCCACTCTTGTGTAACGTCATGTACGACGGTCTACTCCACCTTGAATTACCGACAAACACAACACTCGTGGCTACGACGTGGCGGTTTTCCTTGTGGCGAAACATCTGGAAGAGCTGGAAGCCGCATTCTCCATCACCATCAGGAGGATAAAACAGTGGATGCGATCGGCAGACCTGTCTTTGGCGGAGCATAAGACCGAAGCACTCCTAGTGAGTAGCCGGAAGAAAATGGAGACCATCACCATACGGGTAGGCGACCACGACATCCAGTCGCAACCCCACATCCGGTACCAAGGAGTGGTCTTGGATGCGAGGCTCAACTACAAGGATCATGTCACCACCGCGAGTAGGAAGGCAGCAGCAGTTCAGGGCGCGCTGTCACGAATAATGCCCAACATCGGAGGCCCCCGGCAAATCCGGAGACGACTACTGGCAACCGTAGTTACCTCCATTCTGCTGTACGGAGCGCCAGTGTGGGCCACATCGCTAGAATTAACAACCTACCGCAAGATAATGTCATCAGTCCAGCGGCTCTCAGCGATCAGAGTGGCGTCAGCTTACCGAACGGTATCACACGATGCGGTCAATGTCGTTGCATCATGCCCGCCTATCGACATCTTGGCAGGAGAACGACAACGGCAACATCGGAGGAAAAAAAAAGAGCAGCGGAAGGTTCTCTGTGACGAGGAGAGACCTGAGCGTCTTCGTCTCTGACAAGAGAGATGGGATAGCTCAACGAAAGGTCGCTGGACACATCGGCTGATCCCAGATGTCACCAAATGGGTCACTCGCCAGCACGGGGAAGTCGGGTACTACATCACCCAACTCTTGACTGGGCATGGATGCTTTCGGGCATACCTGCACAGATTCAAGAGAAGCGACTCCCCAAACTGTCATCATTGCCGCGATGTGACCGAAGATGCGGAGCGTGTGTTCTTCAAATGCCCCTTCTACGAAGGGACACGGGCGGAACTAGAGAGGAATCTGGACCACACCATTAGTCCAGAAAACATAGTGGAGTGGATTAGAGGAGACAAGACTAGACAGGCAAGACTGGACAGACACGACTAGACAGGCAAGTATAGATCGACAAGACTAGACAGACAAGACTACATAGATAAGACTCGACAGATGAGACAAGACAGACAGGACTAGACAGACAAGACTAGACAGACAAGACTAGACAGACAAGACTAGACAGACAAGACTAGACAGACAAGACTAGACAGACAAGACTAGACAAACAAGACTAGACAGACTAGACTAGGCAGACAAGACTAGACAGACAAGACTAGACAGACAAGACTAGACAGACAAGACTAGACAGACAAGGCTAGACAGACAGGACTAGACAGACAAGACTGGACAGATAAGACCAGACATACAAGACTAGACAGACAAGGCTAGACAGACAAGACTAGACAGACAAGACTAGACAGACAGGACTAGATAGACAAGACTAATCAGACAAGACTAGACAGTCAAGATTAGACATACAAGACTAGACCGACAAGACTAGACAGACAAGACTAGACAGACAAGACTAGACAGACAAGACTAGACAGACAAGACTAGACAAACAAGACTAGACAGAAATGACTAGACAGACAAGAGTAGACAGACAAGAGTAGACAGACAAGAGTAGACAGACAAGACTAGACAGACAAGGCTAGACAGACAGGACTAGACAGACAAGACTGGACAGATAAGACCAGACATACAAGACTAGACAGACAAGGCTAGACAGACAAGACTAGACAGACAAGACTAGACAGACAGGACTAGATAGACAAGACTAATCAGACAAGACTAGACAGTCAAGATTAGACATACAAGACTAGACCGACAAGACTAGACAGAAAAGACTAGACAGACAAGACTAGACAGGCAAGAATAAACAGAAAATACTAGACAGACAAAACTAGACAGACAAGACTAGACAGACAAGACTAGACAGACAAGACTAGACAGACAAGACTAGGCAGACAAGACTAGACAAACAAGACTAGACAGACAAGACTAGACAGACAAGAGTAGACAGACAAGAGTAGACAGACAAGACTAGACAGACAAGGCTAGACAGACAGGACTAAACAGACAAGACTGGACAGACAAGACCAGACATACAAGACTAGACAGACAAGGCTAGACAGACAAGACTAGACAGACAAGACTAGACAGACAGGACTAGATAGACAAGACTAATCAGAGAAGACTAGACAGTCAAGATTAGACATACAAGACTAGACCGACAAGACTAGACAGAAAAGACTAGACAGGCAAGACTAGACAGGCCAGACTAAACAGACAAGACTAGACAGACAAAACTAGACAGACAAGACTAGACAGACAAGACTAGACAGACAAGACTAGGCAGACAAGACTAGACAAACAAGACTAGACAGACAGGACTAGATAGACAAGACTAATCAGACAAGACTAGACAGTCAAGATTAGACATACAAGACTAGACCGACAAGACTAGACAGAAAAGACTAGACAGACAAGACTAGACAGGTAAGACTAAACAGACAAGACTAGACAGACAAAACTAGACAGACAAGACTAGACAGACAAGACTAGACAGACAAGACTAAACAGATTATATAGTCTTGTCTCTCAATCCTTGTTTGTTTTCGTTTGTCTGTTTTGTTTATGCCTCTTGGGAATATAATGAACAATAGAAGACAAGTATAAGTAGATAGATAAGATTGTGAGTGTTGTAGAAGCAGTTAATTAGAAGTTTGTCCAGTCACTTTTGTTAATTAGAATTTATGGCGGTCGTTCGTCTTGTTTGGCATGTAAAACGGCGCGAGAAAAGTAGCCGCTGCATGTAAATCGACCAGCAGGAAATCACTTGGACTAGTTTCGGTTTTATGCAACACTTGTCTCGTTCGGTTTCTTCTAATACCTCCGAAGTCTTAAGATTTTATTGGAGCTTGCGACACGTCTGAAATTCCTCGTCGAGCCGCGCACGGATTACGCAAAAAACGAAACCAATTAATTAATTTGCGTTTTTTAATTCGCGTCCGTTTTTCGCGTGCTTCGGTTTCAGTGTGGATAGAAAGTTGTTTGTTCTAGGCGACAATCTCTCGATTTAACATCGATCATTTCAATATTGCATGCGATTAATTTGTGGGTAATACAATTCACAAATTTACATACAGCAAACTGTTCGCTAATTATTAACTATGCAGCGGAATAGTTTCAGTGCGCCGCTCTCGGAGCGCTTCTCGTCACGCATCAACCCTGTTCCAGGTCGCACCCTCCCTATTGTGGGGAGGAACCCTATTGTTCCACCCTCTCTCGGGAATCTGCCTGTTGTGCAAACAACTCTTCTGTATATAAACCCGGTCGGTCCAGACCCTCCGTTTTGCACAACCTTTTGTCTGCGCAGTCTTAAGACGGAATGAAAACGTTGCAATTTTTAGAGCGTCTACACGGTGTAGATATATCTGTATATTTCAAACAGATTTAGTGAAATCGTCATGTAGGAGGTACTAGTCTGGTCATTTTTGAAGAAAATGAATCGGGAAACGGAGCTACCGCATACATGCGCCGACTTGTCTGCACAGTTCATGGATATCTGTGCTCTTTAGCTCAGTTATCGCTGCAACTGTACCGTCTCCGCGCAGTTTTCCTATCTACATACAACGTTTTATCTGCAACGTGTTGAACTGCGCAGACAAAAGATTGTGCAACACGGAGCGTCTGGACTGGCC
Source organism: Phosphuga atrata (assembly GCA_944588485.1). Lineage (NCBI taxonomy): Eukaryota > Metazoa > Arthropoda > Insecta > Coleoptera > Silphidae > Phosphuga > Phosphuga atrata. The sequence goes on along the minus strand of OX155902.1, from coordinate 62,767,732 downwards.
TTTATATCTCCTAATAAATCTCCTTTCGTCCGCGAAATGCTAAAGGATCCCATGATAAAAAAGACAGTTCTATTAGGCGCTTGCCGTGGGTGTGCACCCTTTAAAGACGGCGGAACCACCACAGGTGCACACCCACGAGCGTGAAAAGCTAAAGGATCCTAAGATAAGAAAGACACTTCTATTAAGCGCCTGCGGTGGGTGTGCACCCGTTAAAGACGGCGGAACCACCGGTGCACACCCACAAGCGCGAAAAGCTAAATGATCCTATGATAAGAAAGACAGTTCTATTAGGCGCTTGCCGTGGGTGTGCACCCGTTAAAGACGGCGTTTTCACGGTGCGCACCCATCACCGAGAAAAGCTAAAGGGTCCTATGATAAGAAAGGCAGTTCTATTTGGTGCTTGCTTGCAGTAACACCTGACTACTCCGGCTTTGCTTTAGCAGACCATTGTAGCTCACAATTTGTAAAAGTACTCGTGATTTGGTTAATAAATCGTTTGTTTGTAAATACATCACCGTTGAGATTGAATTTTCGAATATATAACCGATCCACTATTACAACTATGAGTAAAACTCGAGGTTAATTAAGAAATGTGCAAAATTGCAGAAATGTTATGAGGATAAGAATGATAATTTTGAGTGAAATGTTGTAAATCAGGTTCTGATTTACAACAAATTACAAATTAATATCGTTTTTTTTTTTTTTTTTTTTTTTTTTTTTTTTTTTTTTTTTTTTTTTTTATAGGGATAATATATTTAGGGATAATCTATACTTTAGATATTATACAAAGGGCAATCGACCACAACGAGGTGGTTCTTGGCTCTTGAGTCAGACAGCGTGGGTTCGAATCCCACACAGAACTAAAAGCAGCTAATAAAAACTAATGGCTGCAACCCATCACACTCAGTTCCCCAATACGGCTTAGGAAACCGTGGGGTCTCAACTGCCTAATACCTTCTCTGTAAATTTGTCGTTCGGATTCGACGTTAAACCGCTAGGTCCCCCATATTCAAATCTCAGTGCTGAGGTTGAATATGTGGCAGAGAAGATAGCCGGTGCCCAGCAGTGGGACATAAAAAGTCTGATAGAGAGAATCGACCAAAAGGTCCTTCTACCAGAAGTTTGTTTTTAGTAAAAAGTATGATTTTTTTTGCAAAACGGTTAAGAATTCGGAATAAATCGGAATGGCAAATGCAATCGCCAATTAGTTATCTTAAACATTTAATTATGCACAGAATTAATTTCGCGTTTCTCAAGAGACTGTTTAGAGTTAACAACAAATCTGTTTAAAATAAAAACACCTGTATAAGTGTGGGCGCTGAACCAAATATTTCAAATTCAAAAACTGTTTTGAAACTATTTGATTGAAGCCAGAAAACCTTAAAGATTTCTCATACTTCTGCGTTTTATTGAGGTTTCAGTCACTTAACTGATCAATCCAAGTTTGTTATCAAACATATTTTCGCGGTCGTGAATGGCCCGCATTTTTGCTTCGAGCACCTTGCTCACGCGAAGGATTTTTTCGAGCCGAAAACTTTTCACTTTTACAAACGTTGTGCGGTAATTTGCCGGCTCGGGGACCTTGGAAGTTTCCGTTTAGATAAAGAAATAATTGTTCAATTCGCGTCCAAAAAATTGGTTAATTTGTATCGTTAGAACCGATAAAAAAGTAACATAAATATGCGGAAATCGTAACATTTCTTTAAACAAATTCGGTATTTTTTTACGAATTGCAATAAAATATTGTTTCTGTAACAATTCTCGAAATGTTCAAAGTGATAACGACTCAGTCACGTAGTTAAAACGATTCGAAAATTAAAATATAAATCACATCCACTCGGCTCAGCTTCACTAATTGAATCAAGGGAGGAACACGGAAATCTTCTGTTACTCTTTAGCACACGTTGCTCAAGATGCACGGTGTGAGCCTTTCGCTAAGTCAAAGCAAGTAACGAGAGACGTCAAGACCCAATATATCAGGCGCTTCCAGCCAACAGTTTGTGTACTAATAAAGCAACATAAGATAGATATAATTTGTGTAACCTAACGCCTTGGGTAAAATGAGAAACCTCACATTTGTTCAAGAATTCTTCTTCAAATTTGATTTGCACAAGATATTATAACTATTCAATGGTCCGGTGACGAGGAAATTGAAAAAGAACTCTTGAACAAATGTTAGGTTTCTCGTTTGAAGCTTTTTTTTCCCAAAAACAATAAAAAAATTCAATAAATTTTTCACAAGAAACCAATAAATTTTATTACAACTGTTCAATGTTCCGGTGACGAATAGTTTGAAGAATTCTTGAACAAATGTGAGGTTTCTCGTTTGAAGCTTTTTTTTCCCAAGAACAATAAAAAAATCTAACAAATTTTGCACAAGAAACCAATAAAAATCTTCAGAAAATAAAATTGTGAAATATTTCAGGTTTGTCGCGCTTTCAGCATTGAAGTCACCACGGATTCAAACGAAAAAAAATTGCCATTTATTTGTCAAAAATGTTGAAACTTTGCAAAAATGTTACTGATGATACAACTAAGAAATGTTGTAAGTTTCATAAAATTCCCTTCATAAATGAAGAAATAAAAAAATATGCTGAAACTTTTTTGAAAATTTGAGATTTTTAAAATTGCCATTTATTTGTCAAAAATGTTGAAACTTTGCAAAATTATTATTGATGATACTACTCAAAAATGTTGCAAATTTCATAAAATTCTGTTCATAAATAAAGAAATAAAAAAATTGGCTGAATCTTTTTTGAAAATTTGAGGTTTTTAAAATTGCCATTTATTTGTCAAAAATGTTGAAACTCTGCAAAATCATTATTGATGATACAACTAAGGAATGTTGCAAATTTCATAAAATTCTGAAGCTTTTTTTAAAATAAAAAATCTAACAAATTTTGCACAAAAAATTAATAGAAATATTCAGAAAATAAAATAAAAATTGTAAAATATTTCAGGTTTGTCCTGTTTTCAGCATTGAAGTCACCACGGATTCAAACGACAAGCTTCATTAAAATTGCAAATACAAACGAAACACTGCGCCAATTTGCAAAAATAACCGCCCAAATTAATCGCAAAACTTGAATCTATAGACTGTATCTAAATTTTTGTCTATATTAAACGAAGGGTAGTTAGTGCGCATTATTAAACTCATCTTTAAACCCCGATTCTCATATACGCGACACTCAGCTACGCGACGTCACGCGACATCGCCTGTGAAATAATGATTACATTGTTTTAAATCTCACTATGGCTACGCGACATCTACGCGACGTGCCCATTTAAAACATTCTAGTCATTATTTGACAGGCGATATCGCACGACGTCGCGTAGCTGAGTGTCGCGCATTTGATAATCGACCTTAATAATTCCAATTCCAATCAGCTGCAATTAAAACTTTACCATTTTGGTCACCATTTTTACTTCAAACTAATAAGAATCCTCTTGCACTCGCACTCAAAGTAACATCCAATTACTCTAAGTGCAACACTTTATCAAACTTGAAACTACTTCGGACAAGTCAAACGACTCTTAGCTAGGCTTCACCTCAAATCTTTAATTGCATTCATCTAATCCAAACAGATTCAGTAGCTGAGTGTCGCGCATATGGGAATCGACCTTAAGCCGGAATAAAGTTTAACATTTTGCAAATTAATATTGTTATTATGATGTTTGGAGAATTTATTTGTAAATTTATGTGACCGCAAAATTTTCACCGCGAAATATTATAAGATTCACCGCAGTAGATTCAACTGGGTTTTCTTAATTGCAACACATAGTTTATATAAGCAAACTGCTCTAAATAACTCGCGTTGCTAAAAGTTGCACAAATTTATTCAAAAGAAAGGAAAAAAACTAAATCACTACAAATACCAATAATTAATTATGCATGTGTCTAAATCCTTGTTTGTTTCAATTAAAATTCCTCATTCATTGCAAACGTTAATTATCGCGCTTGCCCTTGAGTTAAACGAAATCATTGCCAAACCAATGTTTTCGGCGATTTGGCGATAAGGAGATTGTAATTTTTGTTTGAAGCAATCAAACGATCGGTCATTTATTTGTCAAAAATGTTGAAACTTTGCAGAAATGTTGCTGATGATGCAGCTAAGAAAGGTTGCAAATTATATTAAATTCTGATAGTAAATAAAGAAATAAAAATTTCGCCGAATTTTAAAAAAATTAAAATTTGAGATTTTTAAAGTTGTCATTTATTTGTCAAAAATGTTGAAACTTTGCACAAATTTTATTGATGTTACAACTAAGAAATGTTGCAAATTTCATTAACTTCTGATAGTAAATAAAGAAATAAAAATATCCGCCGAATCTTAAAAAAATGAAAATTTGAGATTTTTAAAATTGTCATTTATTTGTCAAAAATGTTGAAACTGTGCAAAAATTTTATTGATGATGCAGCTAAGAAATTTTGCAAATTTCATTAGATTCTGCTAGTAAATAAAGAAATAAAAAATTTGCCGTAACTAAAAAAAATGAAAATTTGGGATTTTTAAAATTGCCATTTATTTGTAAAAAATGTTGAAACTTTGCAGAAGTATTATTGATGTTACAGATAAGAAATGTTGCCAGTTTTATAAAATTCTGTTCATAAATAAAGAAATAAAAAAATCTGCTGAAATTTTTTTGAAAATTTTAGATTTCTAAAATTGCCATTTATTTGTCAAAAATGTTGAAACTTTGCAAAATTATTATTGATGTTATCGCTAAGAGATGTTGCAAATTTCATTAAATTCTGATAGTAAATAAAGAAATAAAAAATTTGCCGAAACTTAAAAAAATGAAAATTTGAGATTTTTAAAATTGCCATTTGTTTGTCAAAAATGTTGAAACTTTGCAAAATTATTATTGATCTTACCACTAAGAAATGTTGCAAATTTCATCAACTTCTGATAGTAAATAAAGAAATACAAAAATCCGCCGAATCTTAAAAAAATGAAAATTTGAGATTTTTAAAATTGTCATTTATTTGTCAAAAATGTTGAAACTTTGCACAAATTTTATTGATGATGCAGCTGAGAAATTTTGCAAATTTCATTAAATTCTGATAGTAAATAAAGAAATAAAAAATCTGCCGAAACTTAAAAAAATGAAAATTTGGGATTTTTAAAATTGCCATTTATTAGTCAAAAATGTTTAAACTTTGCAGAAGTATTATTGATGTTACACATAAGAAATGTTGCAAGTTTTATAAAATTCTGTTCATAAATAAAGAAATAAAAAAATCTGCTGAAATTTTTTTGAAAATTTTAGATTTCTAAAATTGCCATTTATTTGTCAAAAATGTTGAAACTTTGCAAAATTATTATTGATGTTACAACTCAGAAATGTTGCAACTTTCATTAACTTCTGATAGTAAATAAAGAAATAAAAAAATCCGCCAAATGTTAAAAAAAATGAAAAGTTGAGATTTTTAAAATTGTCATTTATTTGTCAAAAATGTTGAAACTTTGCAAAATTATTATTGATGTTACAACTCAGAAATGTTGCAAATTTCATTAACTTCTAATAGTAAATAAAGAAGTCAAAAAATCTGCCGGATCTTCAAAAAATGAAAATTTGAGATTAATAAAATTGTCGTTTATTTGTCAAAAATGTTGAAACTTTGCACAAATTTTATTGATGATTCAGCTAAGAAATTTTGCAAATTTCATTAAATTCTGCTAGTAAATAAAGAAATAAAAATTTTGCCGAAACTTAAAAAAATGAAAATTTGAGATTTTTAAAATTGCCATTTATTTGTCAAAAATGTTGAAACTTTGCAAAATTATTATTGATGTTACAACTAAGAAATGTTGCAACTTTCATTAACTTCTGATAGTAAATAAAGAAATAAAAAAATCCGCCAAATGTTAAAAAAAATGAAAAGTTGAGATTTTTAAAATTGTCATTTATTTGTCAAAAATGTTGAAACTTTGCACAAATTTTATTGATGATGCAGCTAAGAAATTTTACAAATTTCATTAAATTCTGATAGTAAATAAAGAAATAAAAAAATTGCCGAAACTTAAAAAAATGAAAATTTGAGATTTTTAAAATTGCCATTTGTTTGTCAAAAATGTTGAAACTTTCCAAAATTATTATTGATGTTACCACTAAGAAATGTTGCAAATTTCATTAACTTCTGATAGTAAATAAAGAAATAAAAAAATACGCAGAATCCTAAAAAAATGAAAATTTGAGATTTTTAAAATTGTCATTTATTTGTCAAAAATGTTGAAACTTTGCAGAAGTATTATTGATGTCACAGACAACAAATTTTGCAAGTTTTATAAAATTCTGTTCATAAATAAAGAAATTAAAAAAATTGCTGAATCTTTTGAAAATTTGAGATTTCTAAAATTGCCATTTATTTGTCAAAAATGTTGAAACTTTGCAAAATTATTATTGATGTTACAACTCAGAAATGTTGCAAATTTCATTAACTTCTAATAGTAAATAAAGAAGTCAAAAAATCTGCCGGATCTTAAAAAAATGAAAATTTGAGATTAATAAAATTGTCGTTTATTTGTCAAAAATGTTGAAACTTTGCACAAATTTTATTGATGATTCAGCTAAGAAATTTTGCAAATTTCATTAAATTCTGATAGTAAATAAAGAAATAAAATTTTGCCGAAACTTAAAAAAATGAAAATTTGAGATTTTTAAAATTGCCATTTATTTGTCAAAAATGTTGAAACTTTGCAAAATTATTACTGATGTTACAAGTAAGAAATGTGGCAACTTTCATTAACTTCTGATAGTAAATAAAGAAATAAAAAAATCCGCCGAATCTTAAAAAAATGAAAATTTGGGATTTTTAAAATTGCCATTTATTTGTCAAAAATGTTGAAACTTTGCAGAAGTATTATTGATGTTACAGATAAGAAATGTTGCAAGTTTTATAAAATTCTGTTCATAAATAAAGAAATAAAAATATCTGCCGAAATTTTTTTGAAAATTTGAGATTTCTAAAATTGCCATTTATTTGTCAAAAAAGTTGACACTTTGCAAAACTATTATTGATATTACAACTAAGAAATGTTGCAAATTTCATTAATTTCTGATAGTAAATAAAGAAATAAAAAATTTGCCGAAACTTAAAAAAATTAAAATTTAAGATTTTTAAAAAAATTGCCATTTATTTGTCAAAAATGTTGAAACTTTGCACAAATTTTATTGATGATTAAGCTAAGAAATTTTGCAAATTTCATTAAATTCTGATAGTAAATAAAGAAATAAAAAATTTGCCGAAACTTAAAAAAATGAAAATTTGGGATTTTTTAAATTGCCATTTATTAGTCAAAAATGTTGAAACTTTGCAGAAGTATTATTGATGTTACAGATAAGAAGTGTTGCAAGTTTTATAAAATTCTGTTCATAAATAAAGAAATAAAAAAATCTGCTGAAACTTTTTTGAAAATTTGAGATTTCTAAAATTGCCATTTATTTGTCAAAAATGTTGAAACTTTGCAAAATTATTATTGATCTTACAACTAAGAAATGTTGCAAATTTCATCAACCTCTGATAGTAAATAAAGAAATAAAAAAATACGCCGAATCATAAAAACATGAAAATTTGAGATTTTTAAAATTGTCATTTATTTGTCAAAAATGTTGAAACTTTGCTCAAATTTTATTGATGATGCAGCTAAGAAATTTTGCATATTTCATTAAATTCTGACAGTAAATAAAGAAATAAAAAATTTGCCAAAACTTAAAAAAATGAAAATTTGGGATTTGTAAAATTGCCATTTATTTGTCAAAAATGTTGAAACTTTGCAGAAGTATTATTGATGTTCCAGATAACAAATGTTGCAAGTTTTATAAAATTCTGTTCATAAATAAAGAAATAAAAAAATCTGCTGAATCTTTTTTGAAAATTTGAGATTTCTAAAATTGCCATTTATTTGTCAAAAATGTTGAAACTTTGCAAAATTATTATTGATCTTACAACTAAGAAATGTTGCAAATTTCATTAACTTCTGGTAGTAAATAAAGAAATAAAAAAATCCGCTGAATCTTTTTGGGAAATTTGAGATTTTCAAAATTGTCTTTTCTTTGTCAAAAATGTTTAAACTTTCCAAAACTGTTATTTATGCTACAACTAAGAAATGTTGAAAGTTTCGTAAAATTCTGTTCATAAATAAAAAAATAAAAAATACGTTGATTTTTTTTTTAAATTTGAGATTTTTAAAATTGGCATATATTTGCCAAAGAAATTGAGACTTTGTAAAATTCTTATTTGCAACAGAACTAAGAAATGTTGCAAATTTCATAACATTCTGTTCATAAATAAAGAAATAAAAAAATCCGCTGAATCTTTTTGGGAAGTTTGAGATTTTCAAAATTGTCATTTTTTTGTCAAAAATGTTTAAACTTTCCAAAATTGTTATTTATGCTACAACTAAGAAATGTTGAGTTTCGTAAAATTCTGTTAATAAATAAAAAAATTAAAAATACGTTGAATTTTTTTTTAAATTTGAGATTTTTAAAATTGCCACATATTTGCCAAAAATGTTGAGACTTTGTAAAATTCTTATTTGCAATAGAACTGAGAAATGTTGCAAAATTCATAATATTCTGTTCATAAATAAAGAAATAAAAAAATCCGCTAAATCTTTTTGGGAAATTTGAGATTTTCAAAATTGCCATTTTTTTGTCAAAAATGTTTAAACTTTCCAAAATTGTTATTTATGCCACAACTAAGAAATGTTGAAAGTTTCGTAAAATTCTGTTCATAAATAAAAAAATAAAAAATACGTTGAATTTTTTTTTAAATTTGAGATTTTTAAAATTGCCATATATTTGCCAAAAATGTTGAGACTTTGTAAAATTCTTATTTGCAATAGAACTAAGAAATGTTGCAAATTTCATAACATTCTGTTCATAAATAAAGAAATAAAAAAATCCGCTGAATCTTTTTGGAAATTTGAGATTTTCAAAATTGTCATTTTTTTGTCAAAAATGTTTGAACTTTCCAAAATTGTTATTCATGATACAACTAAGAAATGTTGAAAGTTTCGTAAAATTCTGTTCATAAATAAAAAAATAAAAAATACGTTGATTTTTTTTTTAAATTTGAGATTTTTAAAATTGGCATATATTTGCGAAAAATATTGAGACTTTGTAAATTTCTTATTTGCAATAAAACTAAGAAATGTTGAAAATTTCATAACATTCTGTTCATAAATAAAGAAATAAAAAAATCCGCTGAATCTTTTTGGGAAATTTGAGATTTTCAAAATTGTCATTTTTTTGTCAAAAATGTTTAAACTTTCCAAAATTGTTATTTATGATACAACTAAGAAATGTTGAAAGTTTCTTAAAATTCTGTTCATAAATAAAAAAATAAAAAATACGTTGATTTTTTTTTAAATTTGAGATTTTTAAAATTGGCATATATTTGCGAAAAATATTGGGACTTTGTAAAATTCTTATTTGCAATAAAACTAAGAAATGTTGCAAATTTCATAACATTCTGTTCATAAATAAAGAAATAAAAAAATCCGCTGAATCTTTTTCGGAAATTTGAGATTTTCAAAATTGTCATTTTTTTGTCAAAAATGTTTAAACTTTCCAAGATTGTTATTTATGCTACAACTAAGAAATGTTGCAAGTTTCGTAAAATTCTGTTCATAAATAAAAAAATAAAAAATACGTTGATTTTTTTTTAAATTTGAGATTTTTAAAATTGCCATATATTTGCCAAAAATGTTGAGACTTTGTAAAATTCTTATTTGCAATAGAACTAAGAAATGTTGCAAATTTCATAACATTCTGTTCATAAATAAAGAAATAAAAAAATCCGCTGAATCTTTTTGGGAAATTTGAGATTTTCAAAATTGCCATTTATTTGTCAAAAATGTTGAAACTTTACAAAATTGCTATTAAGAATATAACTAAGAAACCTTAGTTTGCTTGAAGATTATTGCGCAAAAATAACTTAGTTTTAATTAAATTCGTGCGTCTTTGCCGAAACCAAATTTGCAATCAATATTTGAATTAACTCGAGTATTAATATCGAATCGCGATGATTTTACAGATTTTATTTTGGAACAAAGAGAAGTTAAATGGCAAAGTTTAAGTTTTTTTTTTGCTAAGCGAAGTGTGCCGCCTAATTAGTTTTATACCGTTCTATTATTAATTGATTTAATTAATGGTCAGGAAGAAGTAAATTAAAAAACTGAAAAACGCCTAGTCTTATAAAATCAGAACTATACAGACTGGCCTAGACAAGACTAGAGATGTAAGACTAGACGCACATTTATAGATAGAAATTTTTGATCATAGGTTATTGAATTAATTGCAAATCTCTGCGAAACAGGAAACCGAGAATTAAAAACCTAATAACAATTTGCACAGATTCGCAATTATTCCCAAGCTCCTGAATTATAAACGTTGCAAAATGACTCTTACGATATAATTGTGTCCACAATTGTGTACACAAAATACATAATGTTGTAGAAATGTAAATTAAAAAATCGGTCTTTGTGTATCGGTACACAAAGACCGATTTTTGAAAAACTGTTTGCAATTCGAATAAATTTGTTGTCGCCTCCATTGTGTTTGTGCCGAAAAGTGAGAGCTAATTAGATAGTTGTGAGGTGATGGATTACAGGTGTTATGATAGTTGCAATTTGGTAACGCACTGTCCTTGACTGGTGAATGTGTCGGAGAGAATGGTCTCAGTGTTTGGTGGCAGCCGCAAGCTCGGGCTAGACAGCCAACGCCTTTCACTGCACCAGCTCAAGATCAAACGAAAAACGCTCGATCTAGCCGAAGCCCTAACACACCGATGCCTTCATAGGTGGTCTCTTAAGGTGTTGTTAACATACGCTCTTATGTCATATGTTTGTGTGTATGTTCAGCAAGGTTACGCGTTAACTGCGAATCTAACAGTTTTCTTACAGAGGAAATAATATTGCGTGCTAATTATCGCAATTATTTCGAATTACCGAAAATTATTTAAGGAAAAGGAAACATACATTATTTTCAACAAAACAATAACTTTCTAATTGGTTTTCTTTCAACCGATTTATTGTTAACAGCTTGATAGAAATTATAACAAAAATTGATTGTCTGCCGGAAACGTGTGCAGTATTTCTGCAAATTTATTTGTTTCCTCGTAAATGTCTTCTCTTTTCTAATCGCGACGCAATAGATCTTCGAGTCGAATTAACATCGAGGAAGCAAAGCAGTCCTTCTGTCGCGAATTTCTTTAACAAATTTCGCAACAAAAAGAATGCGAACCTGATGCAGGTCAATTGCACATTTAGTTCGAGGAAATAATTTACGCCGGTTTATTTATTGGATCTTCTTGTGCGTTCTGCGACCATTAACCAAATTAACTTTAATTTTAGTCGTTTGCAAATTTTGTCGAACGCAAATGCCAATATTAATTACATATTTGCATTAAGACAGTTATTAACCATTTGGGTAAATATTTATTGCAAAAATAGGAATCTTTTTACACAAAATTTGTTTAGCCTTATCCATTTAGTTTAGTCTGTCTAATCTTATCTGTCTATATAATCGTCTGCACAGTATAGTCTTGTCTTTTTAATCTTGTCTATCTTGTCTTGTCTGTCTAAACTTGTCTATCTAATCCTGTCTATCTAATCCTGTCTGTCTAGTTTTGTCTGTCTAGTCTTACCTGTCCAGTCTTGTCTCTCTAGTTTTGTCTGTCTAGTCTTCCTGGTCTAGTCTTATCTGTCTAGCCTTGGCTATCTAATCTTGTCTATCTAATCTTGTCTGTCTACTCTTGTCTGCATATTTTTACTCTTTACTCTTCTCTGCCTAATTTGTTTAGTCTTTTCTGGTTAATTTATTTATATAAAACCAGTAGTAAACATTTCCTCCTACAGCGAATTGAAATTTCTATCAAATGTAAATTTGATTGAGTTAATTGACCTAAACGCGCGAAAGTTATTTTATGAAAATCTGTGGGCGAACGTTTGTAATTTGTTGCCCAAAACCGAATTTTCCTGTCCCTAACTAATAACAGAAATGACTTTCTCTTTGGATCTGATCTAATGTTAATACAATGCAGCATTAGACGTCCATCAGGTTTTTTACCGGCCGGGATTACATACAATTATTGTGGATTTGAATGCGTCGATTTGAAAACAATGCGAGATTATGAGAAGATTACGAAGACTATAAATCAAGGATTGAAGTCTATTATTTAGATCAGATCTCTTGTGTTAAGTAAACACGGCTGCAATCGAAAATTAAAACGATTTGTTTTCCATTCAAAAACTTTTATGGTCAAATCGCTATAAGAAAGTTTGTGCGAAAAAAACTGCGCGTTAAATTATCGATTAGGAAAGATAATAACAATATACACATAGAAAACACACTTTATTGGCCATTGTTTCGGAATATGCTAAATACTTTTTTTGACAAGTGCAAATATCAATATTTCGCATTAAGTCAAACTTATTTGCGCCCACAATTACATGTCCAATTTTTTCTATTAAATTAATCAAATTTACATAACAAAGTCTTCAACCGCTATTGTCTTGTCTATCTAGTTTTATTATCTCACATTGCCTATCTAGTCTTGTAAAACTGATGTCTACACAGACAACACTAAACAGACTAGATTATATAACTTAAACTAGAGAGCCTAGTTAAAAAAACTAGTTAGTCTATAGAGACAAGACTGAATATACAAGACTAGACAGAGAATACTTGTCAGAAAATATAAGACTAGTTTGTAATAGAAGAAATACTAGATAAACTAGACTTGAAAGACAAAACTATTATTTGCTTGTGATTGTTGCTTACATAATGCAGAATTGATTACGGTTTCTTTTTGTTTGTTTGCAGGAATTCAATTTGCTAGTGCTGCAAAACCGACGTGCGATTGTGATCTGCGAATGCAAATTTCTCTCGGGTGAGTTTTTTTTGTTGTTGTTGTTGCGAATTGAATCAAAGAACTTGGCAATTTTATGTGTCATTATCGACAGCGTTGTACAGACTAGGGAAACCTTTTTAAAAGTTTTGCAAAAAATGCAAAAAAATAACTTGTTGTGAACGTAGTTCGAAATTACTAAGATTTCTTGAAATTTTGTTACAAAATTTAAAACGTTTTTTTTTTCAAAAAATGCAAAAAGAGCTATTTGATAAACATTGTTCGAAAATGATAAGATTTTTTTAAATTTTGCAAAAAAATGCAAAAAAAATGTTAGCTAATCGTATAGTTCGAAATTGGTAAGTTTTCTTGAAATTTTGCAAAAAACTATTTGCTAAAAATAGTGCAAATTTGTTCAGATTTCTAGAAATTTTGTAAAAAAATACAAAAAAACATTTGCTAAACATAGTTCGAGATTGCTAAGATTTCGCGACATTTTGCAAAAAAACATTTGCTTTGTAATTGCTAAAATCTCTTTTTGTCTATATACTTATTTGAAGTCAATAGAAACTTACAATAGCATCGACCTTAGAACTTGAATAGAATGTTGTTGTCGTCGTATAACAATGGTCTAGTTTTGCAACCCATTTAGATTAGAATTATTAATATACGGCGGATTAAGACGTATTAAATGACTAAATCCACACACATTTTTTATCTAAACTACACTTAATATTTCAATTACCTTTGGATTTAGATCGAACTTGACACGATACTAATACAACTATTTCTTTTATCGCATTCATATTGTAATTTTCACAGCTCCAACAACTAAATCAAATTGCTTAAATCACATTGCAATTATCTACAACATAAATTACGTTTTAATTTGATTCGATTTTACTTGTTACTTGAACGGTTTAAACTTGTCCCATTTAGTTCTAAACAAACCAAGGATAATGCTTTGAAAAGTTTTTCGTTTGAACTGAATTAATTTATTTATATTATTTAGTTTTCTTTTTCGTTTGTCTAATAACTTAACACTCTACAGACGGCGGATTACAGAGAAGGACAATGTTTGTTTATAACAATTATTACAGTGAAAAATACAAAATTGTATCGTCGAGACATTGAGGTTCGGAAATACAAACGCAAAGGTGCTGTATTTACAAACAACGATTTATTAGCTAAGTCACAGTTACTTTTATAATGTGAGGATGTACCAAGGTCTACTAAGTAAAGCTAAGGTAGTCAAGTTCTAGTTAGGTGTTACTGCAAGCAAGACGAAATCTCCTCCCTTGTATGTTGAATAAGTGTCCCCGCCAGGGGTGGGAGGGACGGCTGTTGTAGGAAATGCAATTTCCTTTTCAGCCAAGGAGGTGGATAGATTTTTTTTATGGGTGGGAAACAGCGGATAGCAGCAGTCGGGCGGCAAGTCAGTCAACATTACCTAGGCGGCGCGAGAAAACGTCAGAAGGAGGGGGGCAGTGTTGGCGGGTTCTTTTCGTCTAGGGTCTTTGTGTGTTCTAGTGTTTTGGGGTTATTTAAACATATCAGGGACTGTGTCTAGAATTAGTTCTAGATTTGGAGAAAGGTCATCTTTCAGTCGGGACAGAAGCATTAGATAGGGGATGGGGAGTTTGTTTTTGGGCTTTCTTCTGTGTATTTCAACAGAAGGGGACTTAAAGATGTCGAAAATTGGGGGTTCTTGGGAGATGATGCGGGAGGCGAGTTTTTCCTGAAGGGTGTGGAGTCGAGTATGGTATAGGTCGAAATTTACTAGTTCTTCGAGTAATATAGTTGGGAACTTGTAGTTTAGACGGTATATCCGTCGAAGGCAGTTTCTTTTAAAACTGAGGAGGGGTTCAATATGATTTTTGTTGCAGAGGACAAGTGCTGTCATTTGATAGTCGAGGACTGGGCGAACAAAGGTTTTGTACGTGTAGAGTAGGGTGTTTGATGAACAACCCCCTACTCGGGTGCGGAGGCAGAAGAGAAGGTTTAGCCTGGACCTCATTTTATGGAGACAATGTCTGATGTTGGGTACTGGGCTTAGGGACTGGGTGAAGATCGTGCCAAGGTACGTTATTGATGGTTGGGGTATCAGGGGTTGGCCGTAGAGGTTTATTGAATATTGCTTTTCGGCAATACGTTTGGAGAGGTTTTTGTGACGGAAATGGATCAGTTGGGATTTTTGGGGATTAATCTGGATGCGCCAGAGGTTCATCCAGATTCATCAGAGGTTCATCCAAAGGACGGTTGCCGAGATTGAGGGGTTTCGATGGCAGGACCAGATGACGGTGTCATCTGCGAATTGTTGGATGTGGCAGCGAGAATTGGTCGGTAAAGGGATGTCGTGACAGAATAGGTTGAATAGCAGGGGGGACAGAGAGGAGCCTTGTGGGACGACCGCTACGGGCGTAAAGGGGAGAGACAGGGAATTGGACACTTTGACGCGGCACGAGCGGTTGGAGAGAAAGCTCTTCACTAGTCGGACTAGTGATAGTGGGACCTGTAATTTGTGGAGTTTAGCTATCAGGCCGTCGTGCCACACAGTGTCGAAGGCCCGGTGGATATCAAGGAAGAGGGCTATGGCAGAGTCTCCGGAGTTTAGTGTGATAGAGAGGTTGGACGTGAGGTTGAGAATGGAATGTTGGGTAGACCGTTTATTCATAAACCCACTTTGATGGTCGGGTATGACGTGGTGGTTTTCGCAGAAGGAGCGGAGACGTTGGGAGATGATTTTTTCGAAAGTTTTACCAATCGTGCTGAGGAGGGAGATTGGGCGATAGGAGTCAACGAGTTTCGGTTTTTTTTGGGGTTTGGGGTTCATTATTGTGTAAGCGGATTTCCAAGGCCGCGGTAAGGTGCCGGACGAGAGGCAGGCGTTGAATATACCGGCTAGGTATTCAATTGCTGGGTCTGGAAGGTGTTTGAGGACAGTCCATGGAATACGGTCGGGTCCGGATAGAGCTCCGGAAAGGTTGAATATATATAATATTCAGGCTGTGTTCCCGACTATATTAAGTTTATATGATTATCTAGGGTTATTCGAGGGTCTTTTCGAGGAATTTTTTGTTCCTCAGGTCAGGATCTCAATGTAAAATCCGACCATCCTCCTGTGCATGACTTTTGGCAAAGCCATCACAGTAATCGTCCACGAAACCTCCCTTAATATTGGCTCGTCACCGACGTTAAAAACTGTAAGGGTCCACTATGCTTGTGTCTAAGATCTAGACACCAAGCACAAGTATAGACAAAGCAGGCCCAGGTCCACTTAGGACTGTAGCACCACTAAAATAATAATAATAATACTTTAGGAAAATATTGGAGCACGATCATTACAGGAACTACAGGCCACTACGCTAGACCATTTGTAATCACCAATCCTTTGTAAATACGCTTCGGCGGATGTTTACGATCGCTAATGGTTTTTGGATGTTTGGTGGTCGTAAACAATTGGAATCTTCTCGATGTGTTTGTGGCAAGAGGGTTACAATTGAACTGAGTGTGATTAGATATTGTTACAAACAGGAAAACTCAATCCCACCTCCCATGTGCCTGCCCCCACTGAACCAAGAAGAATTCCAACCCGAAGTGCACGTGGTAATTTCTATGACTAATCTTAAAACTACCCAAAATTTAAATACTTATTCCAAGGAATCTTAAACATAAACATTGGATTGTATTTTCAATTGTTTACGACCACCAAGCATCCAAAAACCATTAGCGATCGTAAACATCCGCCGAAGCGTATTTACAAAGGATTGGTGATTACAAATGGTCTTTCAGATGCGTAGTGGCCATAAACAGCTCCAAACACGTTCAACAAATACCCACTACCCTACCGATCAGATGTTGGGAATCTACTGGTCGGTTTAAGATAATATTGATCTAATTATTATTTACCTACTTTTAGAAATACACTAAACAAGAAAATAGTTTTAAAACGTAAATCAAAATAACATTGTTGGGTCTTAATACACTCACTCCACAAAAAAGGGGACAAAGCTGATGTGAATAACTACAGAGGAATCTCCCTCCTTTCTGTTCTTTACAAAATCCTCTCCGCTTGTCTCTTACAACGCGCACAAGAACAACTCGAACCCCTAATTGGGGAATATCAAGCAGGTTTTAGACCAGATCAGGCACACAAAGCCTAAGAAACACAACTTCCAAAGTCAAATTCAACGGAGAAATCTCACAACCTTTCGCTATCAAGACTGGTGTCCGGCAGGGTGATATCCTCTCCCCATTTCTGGTTAACATCGTTTTAGACAAAGTCGTCAAAGAATGTTAAAAAGAACTGGAAAAAGCAAACATATGGAGACCCATAAGACTAGGAAAACAACAGGATAATATCAACGCCACATGCCTAGTCTTCGCTGATCAGATCTAAGTCCTCAAAGAATGTGCCGAGAAAGTTAGACCTTTTGGAAATCCGAATTCATGACCACAAAACACATCAAAACAGAAAAATTAGAGAACGACAACAGTCTGGGCAAAACTGGTCAAAATTGAACACAAGATCTTTCCGACAAACATCGAAAGTCGCAACATCTTCAGACATAAGGTCTACAGCTGGGAAATTATATCAGAGGGCAAACCCAAGATACCAAGAAGAAGATGGACGTCGAGCTAAGCATAGCAAGATGATGAAATAATTCTGGAAGAACAAGAAAAAAAATAGTTTTTTGTTCTGGAAGAACAAAAAATAGCAACGGGTCATAATTTTATGCGTTCATTTTATGCGGTCATTTTATGCGTTCCTCTATGGGTCTAAAGAATGTAGATAGATAAATAAATAATACTTTAGAATGTTTATTTTGGTTGGTAATAATATTTTAGAATGTTAATATTGATTGATAATAATATGTAAGATTGATTTAGGCTATTTAATAAGTAAAATCAATTAGATTCAAACGTAATTTATGTTGTAGATAATTCCAAAGCGATGTATGTGTAAATTGGTGATTTGTTTGTGATAAGTTTCGCAATTTCTTTTTTGACTGTCATTGGGATTTGAGTGATTTGTGGGTGAAACCGTTTTGGGAAAATTTCAGTTCGGAATTGGAACAATGCGTCGAAAATATTTCAACTTTCAAGGCTTCGGCTTAAGGAACAAAATATTGAATTGTGGTGTAATAAAAGTGATTGCTGTTCGCTTGCGATGTGTGAGCTAAAAACGTTTCGGTTTTTCGTTAAATCTTAGGTAGATTTGTGCAAAATAATAACAATAGATGCGCAATTTTTTCGAAGTTTTGTCGGTTTTTTCGTTTTGTAGCAAAAATAGGACCTGTCATGCTACGTACACACAGTATAGAAATCTAGCGTATAGTCCTACTATAGTTACTATAGTCCTACGTATAGTCTAACTATAGTTGTGTGACCGGCTCGTACAGTTACTATATACGAAACGAGTAACGAGCAGTCACTGAATTAAAAAGGGCGCACAAAAATTGAGACTTTATTGAAAATTATAAAAAAAATAAATCATTTCTCCATTTTTTCCATCATATCGAGCAAAAAAATAGGTTTTCTATTACAAGTTTTACAACGCTCTAGGTGCCTTTTAACATTTCTTAACATTTTCCCCGAGAACTCCTTTCCTCTTGCACGTCGAAACAGGAAAATATCATTTTCCAGTTTAGGACAGAACTGGCTTTTGTTCCGTGTCAGTCTACCGCGCACAAGTCACACAGCGTCCTCCAGGTACGAAAAACTAAAATCCGTTTTTTTGAGGAGCAATTTTCATTCGCGGCTCGTTTTTTTTCTTCTTGCATCCTCAGGTCGTGTCCCTGGCACGTCTTTCGATATTTGTCGGACAAGTATGTGACCGCCGGTTCTTCCGGTGCAGCAGAAAGAAAATTTCGTCCAAAACTATTCGTTTAATTAAACTATACGAAGCGTCCACACAGCTATAATCCAACTATAGCAGGACTATTCGCTAGTTTTTTTATCCCGTGTGTACGTAGCCCTAATACAGAAGCGCTTCGCTAGTACCCTCTCTAAGCGCTAGTGGTACTATCAGTGCGATAGTACCACTAGCGCACTAGTTAATCAACTAGATAATCAATTCACTCCATTGTTTCACGCCTCCATCCTCGCCCTCAGAACACCTTAACATAAGCAGCTACGCGGCAATAGAAAATCAGTGTTTTACTCGTAGCTTGATGCTTGCTCCCATTCACTTCAACCTATAGAGATTATCTGTGGCTATCTGTGGTAGTCTTAATTTCCTGTGGTAGTCCTTGTAGTCCCGAAGTTGTGTAATGTAATCTTGCCAATTAAGTATTGGGTTATAGGAAGCAAACTGCGACCAAGTATATTCGCGTCAAAGATTCGTACCACATTACAATTTAAAAAATTTTGAAACGTTGCACAATTATTGCTAAAACCAACACAAACAATTTCTGCAAGTTTCAATTAATTTTGTTTGTTTTTAGGGTTCCGTACCGAAAACGGAACCCTTATAGGATCACTTTGTTGTCCGTCTGTCTATCCGTCTGTCTGTCTCTCAAGACCATTTTTCTCAGGAACGCGTAGAGGTAACAAGTTGAAATTTGTATCAAATACTCGGGTATGCGGTCTCCTTCAGCTGTGAAAAAATCAAACTAGTAAGTCAACGGGATCAAAAGATATGACCGTTTATGTCGCATACGTTGCGATTTCACAAGGGAATCAAAACCTATAGGTAATTCCTGTTGACCTAGAATCATGAAATTTGGCAAGAAGCGGTGTCTTACAGCACATGTAAAGGGAAAAATCTGAAAACCGTAAATATGTAGTTTAATTACAAGAAAAATGCGAATTTACTATTAGAAACTTATGAAAATACATCAGAAGCATATGGGTTACATACTGTTAGGTCTTCCTCGGTTAGGCCCGAAGGTTAAAAAGTATGTGTCGGCACCAAGCTGTTTATTCTGAATTTTCTTTGTTTATATTCGTTATGCATTTCAACACGTGCGCTCTATATACATAATATATACAGGGTATATATTATGTCTAAATTTTGCTTGTTTATAACCGACATGCGATATACTCAAATCCCGTAACATCCTGTATATATTATATTTCGTCTAATTTTTGTTTATAATCTACATATACTTAAATCACGTACGCCCTATATTTTTTGGTAGTCAATTGCCCAAAAGCAGTCAATTGAACAACTGAATGTTAAGAGTATCGAAATAGATCTAGAAATAGTTAATATATTAGTTTACATTAGATCTAGAAATAGTTAGATCTTAATATAAGTTAGTGAATAAGTGTAATACTAAAATAAAATTTTCTTTTTATAAGTTTAAAAATATTCGCGTTATTTAAAAAAATATACCCTGTATACTTTTATACAGGGTATATAGGTATACAGGCAAAATTGAGCAGTAAAAACAAATAGTGAAGTTCCAGAACCCCTAAACACTCATAGTTAATGGAGGAAGTATGGTAATAAAATATAGGGCAGAATTCCATCGTACGACAGCGACAGCGACAGCGAGGTTATGCTTGGCAGCGGTGCTAAGATGGTCGTGATTTCAGGAGGGCCACTTGTCAAGTTAACTGAATGTGCTTGCTACGTCCTCCACAAAAAAAAGATACCTTACTACGGAAGTGTGTACGGAACCCTCGGTGCGCGAGTCACAACTCGCACTTGGCCGGTTTTTTTACGAATATTAGCTCTTGATTAAAAAAAAAACTTGAAATCCCAATTTTTCTAGAAACCACAATTTTTAATTTAAAAATTTCAAAACTTTGCACAAATATTTCTCAAACTATCGTAAACATTTTCTGCGAGTTTCAATTAATTTCGTTTATTTTTCGGTCTTTTACGAATTTTTAAATCTCTTGATTTTTGCAAAACTTCCAAGTTTTCTAAAATCCACAATTTTCAGTTTAAAAATTTAAAACTTTGCACATTTATTTCTAAGACTAACACAAACAATTTCTGCAAGTTTCAATTAATTCCCTCCATTTGTCCGTCTTTTACGAATATTTATACATCTTCTTAAATCGCAAATTTACAATGTATCTATAATAAATTCAATTTTACGAAACATCTACCTTTCCCCAACCAATTTCCATTCCAGCCAAACAATCAAATAATCAAATCGCAATTCTGTGCCAGTTACGTTCAAATAAATCTTCGCGAATTTCCGCACTCGTTGCGTACCGCGATTGGCATCAATCCAAAACACTCACAAATTCCCCGACGGAAAAGAAAAAGCATCCGTAGAAAACAAACGCCGTTCAAACACGTTTCGCATCAAATTTTCGCACACCCGTCCGTATGTCCCATAAACGTGAAAGCGATCATTTTTCTCCAACGGAATTTTAAACAGATTTTCCTACAACTTTTTTTTTATATTTTGCAAACAATTTACAAACTAATTCAAATGGTCAATGATACACATCGTGAACAAGTTTGGTTAATAAATTATGTGAAAATGGTTATATAAGTTGTACAAGTTATACAAGCTGTATAAGTTATACAAGTTGTACAAGACTAGACGGACAAGACTACACATACAATACTAGATAGACAAGACTAGACAGACAAGACTGGACAGACAAAACTAGACAGACAAGACTAGACAGACAAGACTAGACAGACTAGACAGACAAGACTAGACAGACAAGACTAGACAGACAAGACTAGACAGACAAGACTAGACAGACAAGACTAGACAGACAAGACTAGACAGACAAGACTAGACAGACAAGACTAGACAGACAAGACTAGACAGACAAGACTAGACAGACAAGACTAGACAGACAAGACTAGACAGACAAGACTAGACAGACAAGACTAGACAGACAAGACTAGACAGACAAGACTAGACAGACAAGACTAGACAGACAAGACTAGACAGACAAGACTAGACAGACAAGAGTAGACAGACAAGACTAGACAGACAAGACTAGACAGACAAGACTAGACAGACAAGACTAGACAGACAAGACTAGACAGACAAGACTAGACAGACAAGACTAGACAGACAAGACTAGACAGACAAGACTAGACAGACAAGACTAGACAGACAAGACTAGACAGACAAGACTAGACAGACAAGACTAGACAGACAAGACTAGACAGACAAGACTAGACAGACAAGACTAGACAGACAAGACTAGACAGACAAGACTAGACAGACAAGACTAGACAGACAAGACTAGACAGACAAGACTAGACAGACAAGACTAGACAGACAAGACTAGACACACAAGACTAAAGAGATAAGACTAGACAGACAAGACTGTACAAACAAGGCTAGACAGATAGGATTAGACAGACAGAACTAGAGAGACAAGACTAGACAGACAAGACTTAGCAGACAAGTCTAGACAAACAAGACTAGACAGACAAGACTAGGCAGGCAAGATTAGACAGACAAGACTAAACAGACAAGACTAGACAGACAATAATATACAGACAATACTAGACAGACAGGACTAGACAGACAAGATTAGACACACTAGACTTGACAGACAAGACTAGATAGACAATACTAGATTCGCTTTGAATTTTGTAGAGGAGATTTTTAGACATTTGGATTAGGCAGCACAAAGCACAGGATAAGCTAGAAGTTGCAAAAAATAGGAAATATTTTTTAGCAAATATTTTTACTTTGCCAATCTACTGACCATCGATATCAATCTTTTCGATTTCCTATAGAAGAATTTTGCGAAAGGTTTTTTTAAATAAAACTCGAGGATTTAAGTTTAAATCAACTCTCGTTCTAATCAACACAGAGACTCGAGCATTTGCTACAGATTATACCATTAGGCTAAAGGCACAATTAAAATTTCAATTTCTTTACATTAATTTACATAATTATAAATTGTTTGCTAATTTGCAGACTCGTCGTCTCATCCATCCATCACTTTCATGAATTCTGCAACAAACAAATAAAAAGTATTAGAATTTAACAATTAGTTTTCACTATATTAACAAGTTTAATACATCTCAACATATTTGTTACAAGAAAAAAAATTCCATAAAAGACTGGACAAGACTTAACAAGACTGCTCAAGAGTTGACAAAGCTTGACAAGACTGGAGAACATTAAATATGATTGGACAAGTCTACGCAGAGCTAGGTAAGGCTGAACAAGACTAAAAAAGACCGGACACGATTCTACAAGACTAGAAAAGACTGAAGAAGACTTAACAAGCCTGGAGAAGACTTGACAGGACTTGACAAAACTTAACAAGGCTAGACAAGACTGGGAAAGGCTGGAGAAGATTGGTTATGATTGCACAAGTCTGGGCAAGACTGAACAAGAGTAGGCAAGACCGGACAAGACTAGAAAAGACTGTACAAGACTTAACAAGACTGCAAAAGGCCTTACAAGGCTAGACAAGACTGGACAAGATTGATTATGAATGGACAAGTCTGCATAAAGCTTGGCAAGACTGAACAAGAGTACGCGAGACTAGAAAAGACTGGCAAAACTTAACAAGACTGGACAAGGCTGGACAAAACTGGACAAGTCTGGAGAATACTAGTCAAGACTAAATAAGATTTAACAAGACTAGATAAAGCTTGCTAAGATTGGATAAAACTAAATAATACTAAACTATTAGAACTATTATATAAGAAAAAACTAAATAATACTAAGATACCACAACTAAAAGGCTAGACTTCAAACGCCGACTCTCATATACGCGACACTCAGCTACGTCGCGTAGCTGAGTGTCGCGCATAAGTGAATCGACTTTATAGAGCTCCGGAAAGGTTGAATATAAATATATATTCAAGCTTTGTTCCGCCTTTATTAAGTTTATTGAATATTGCAAATTTACCCTCTTCGTCGCGTTTACTGATGATGTGGCTGGGTGTATTCTTGCCAAAGCAAATCTCCAACTTGTTTAAGACGTTACCGCTCTCCACGGTACCAATACTGTTCTTCTCAACATCACAGGCTTTGAAGGCATTCTTGAATTCTTAAATGCAAAAAATAAATGTTTAAACTAAATTCAATCTAGACCTGTCTATCTAGTCTTGTCTGTCTATACTTGACTGTCTAGACTTGTCTGTGTAGTCTTGTCTGTCCAGTCTTGTCTATCTAGTCTTGTGTGTCTAGACTTGTCTGTCTAGTCTTGTTTGTCTAGTCTTGTCTATCTAGTCTTGTGTGTCTAGACTTGTCTGTCTAGTCTTGTTTGTCTAGTCTTGTATGTCTAGTCCTGTCTGTCTAGTCCTGTCGGTCTAGTCTTGTCTGTATAGACTTGTCTGTCTAGTATTGTGTGTCTAGTCTTGTCTGTCAACAACAACTAGGGCGATTTTCATTAACCGTCCGGGCTGCCCACCCTGAATGAATGCAAAATATGCGATACCGGGGTGACGCATACTAAAAGCCAAAGTGGAATAGGGGATTTAGTGAGAGCTTCCCCCGAATCACTATTTTAAAAAAGTCTTGTCTGTCTAGTCTTGTCTGTCTAGTCTTGTCTGTCTAGTCTTGTCTGTCTAGTCTTGTCTGTCTAGTCTTGTCTGTCTAGTCTTGTCTGTCTAGTCTTGTCTGTCTAGTCTTGTCTGTCTAGTCTTGTCTGTCTAGTCTTGTCTGTCTAGTCTTGTCTGTCTAGTCTTGTCTGTCTAGTCTTGTCTGTCTAGTCTTGTCTGTCTAGTCTTGTCTGTCTAGTCTTGTCTGTCTAGTCTTGTCTGTCTAGTCTTGTCTGTCTAGTCTTGTCTGTCTAGTCTTGTCTGTCTAGTCTTGTCTGTCTAGTCTTGTCTGTCTAGTCTTGTCTGTCTAGTCTTGTCTGTCTAGTCTTGTCTGTCTAGTCTTGTCTGTCTAGTCTTGTCTGTCTAGTCTTGTCTGTCTAGTCTTGTTTGTCTAGTCTTGTCTGTCTAGTCTTGTCTGTCTAGTCTTGTCTGTCTAGTCTTGTCTGTCTAGTCTTGTCTGTCTAGTCTTGTCTGTCTAGTCTTGTCTGTCTAGTCTTGTCTGTCTAGTCTTGTCTGTCTAGTCTTGTCTGTCTAGTCTTGTCTGTCTAGTCTTGTCTGTCTAGTCTTGTCTGTCTAGTCTTGTCTGTCTAGTCTTGTCTGTCTAGTCTTGTCTGTCTAGTCTTGTCTGTCTAGTCTTGTCTGTCTAGTCTTGTCTGTCTAGTCTTGTCTGTCTAGTCTTGTCTGTCTAGTCTTGTCTGTCTAGTCTTGTCTGTCTAGTCTTGTCTGTCTAGTCTTGTCTGTCTAGTCTTGTCTGTCTAGTCTTGTCTGTCTAGTCTTGTCTGTCTAGTCTTGTCTGTCTAGTCTTGTCTGTCTAGTCTTGTCTGTCTAGTCTTGTCTGTCTAGCCTTGTCTGTTTAGTCTTGTCTGTCTAGTCTTGTCTGTCTAGTCTTCTCTGTCAAGTCTTGTCTGTCTAGTCTTGTCTGTCTAGTCTTGTCATTCGCTCAAGCTTACCTTCGAAGTCGATGTCGCCAGAGTGATCGGTGTCGATGTACGCAATCATCATGTCCAGCTCCTCGTCGGTCAATGTGTCGCCGAAATGCTTGAGCATTTCTTTGGCGACGCTGTTGGGAATGGTACCCTTCCTGGCGGCTACAAATTGCAACAGATATTAGTTTGTTGTTGTTTATTTGCAAAAATGTTAGCGTTGTTGCGTTCTTCAAAATCGAAGTCATCAAAATCATCCAGACTAGAGCCTGAAGAATTTCACATTTGAACCAACAAATTCAATCAAAAACAAAGTTCTTGCAATACAAATTTGTCCATGGAGATTACTTTTGATTTTGAATATTGCAATTGGTAAAACATTATAGATAATCATATAAATTTAATAAAGTCGGAACAAAGCTTGAATATATAAATATACTCCACCTTTCCAGAGCTCTATAATACTAATGAGTCTTTTCAGGACACCAAAATTATTTGCTTTTGGTGATCCTGAAAAGACTCGTTAGTATTATAGAGCTCTGAATAGCTTGAGCACATTTATATATTCAAGCCTTGTTCCGACTTTATTAAGTTTATTGAATATTGCAAATTTACCCTCTTCGTCGCGTTTACTGATGATGTGGGTGGTTGTATTCTTGCCCAGACAAATCTCCAACTTGTTTAAGACGCTACCGCTCTCCTCGGTACCAATACTGTACGTCTCAACATCACCGGCTTTGAATGCATTCTTGAATTCTTAAATGCAAAGAATAAATTATTAAACTAAATTCAATCTAGACATGTCTAGTTTTGTCTGTCTAGTCTTGTCTGTCTAATCTTGTCTGTCTATTCTTGTTTTTTGCTCTAGCTTACCTTCGAAATCGATGTCGCCGGAGTGATCGGTGTCGATGTACGCAATCATCATGTTCAGCTCCTCGTCGGTCAACGTGTCGGCGAAATGCTTCAGCATTTCTTTGGCGACGCTATTGGGAATGGTGCCCTTCCTTGTGGCTACAAATTGCAAAAAATATTAGTGTGTCCTTATTTGGATTTGTGCAAATGTTTGCGTGTTTACGTTCTTCGTCGTCAAAGCGGAGGACTTTTTCCTGCTCTGCTTTTCTGTATTTTTCTGCTAAGACAGTGGCGACTAAGTCGAGGAAGTCGTCAAGATCAACTAGACCAGAGTCTGAAGAATTTCACATTTGAACCAACAAATTCAATCAAAAACAAAGTTGCAAAATGTTGTTGCTTGCTGCAAGGTTGCAAACAATGCAAATTAGTCCAGTTTTAACTGGATATTATTTGTGATTTGTGCGTAACACAGAGATAAGAAATAGAATGGGCATTTATGTCGATATCATTGAGACATTAGAAGTAAAACGCTTAAGATGATATGGACATGTAAACAGAATGTCAAATGAACGCTGGGCAAAAAGGGTATTGAACTGGAACCCGGTGGAAAGGCGAAAGAGAAGACAGCCCAGAAGATCTGCAATCTGCCCAATCATCTTCTTCTAGATCTCTACAGGCCATAGCTTCTTTTACTTCATTTCTCCAGTTTCTTCTGACTAGAGAAATGAAGTTGAAGAAGCTATGGCCAGTAGAGATCTAGAAGAAGATGATTGGGCAAATAGAACAAGATAATTGGGCAGATAGAAGATGATGGAAGCTAGGCTGTAATGAAGCTCGCCATATAAAATAATACTTTTGATTTTGATATTTGCAATTCACTGATGCTATCGTTGGGTGTATTCTTGTCCAAGCGTATGATTAACTCCGTCTGGCCGTTGACATCTAATCGAAAGCTTCACAGAACTTTTATCGACCTACAAACTCCAAGTAAATCCGTTGCCACTTGCAAACCTCGGCAGACCAAACCTTAAACTAAGTCTTCACTCACTTACCCTCGCCGGAAAAGAACAAAGGAGATTGATGAACGACAGGTCTATCAAATAATAAACCCACAATGTCACAAAGAGTCTGTGTCTAGTCTTATCTGTCTAGTCTTGTCTGTCTAGTCTTGTCTGTCTAGTCTTGTCTGTCTAGTCTTGTCTGTCTCGTCTTGTCTGTCTAGTCTTGTCTGTCTAGTCTTGTCTGTCTAGTCTTGTCTGTCTAGTCTTGTCTGTCTAGTCTTGTCTGTCTAGTCTTGTCTGTCTAGTCTTGTCTGTCTAGTCTTGTCTGTCTAGTCTTGTCTGTCTAGTCTTGTCTGTCTAGTCTTGTCTGTCTAGTCTTGTCTGTCTAGTCTTGTCTGTCTAGTCTTGTCTGTCTAGTCTTGTCTGTCTAGTCTTGTCTGTCTAGTCTTGTCTGTCTAGTCTTGTCTGTCTAGTCTTGTCTGTCTAGTCTTGTCTGTCTAGTCTTGTCTGTCTAGTCTTGTCTGTCTAGTCTTGTCTGTCTAGTCTTGTCTGTCTAGTCTTGTCTGTCTAGTCTTGTCTGTCTAGTCTTGTCTGTCTAGTCTTGTCTGTCTAGTCTTGTCTGTCTAGTCTTGTCTGTCTAGTCTTGTCTGTCTAGTCTTGTCTGTCTAGTCTTGTCTGTCTAGTCTTGTCTGTCTAGTCTTGTCTGTCTAGTCTTGTCTGTCTAGTCTTGTCTGTCTAGTCTTTTCTGTCTAGTCTTGTCTGTCTAGTCTTGTCTGTCTAGTCTTGTCTGTCTAGTCTTGTCTGTCTAGTCTTGTCTGTCTAGTCTTGTCTGTCTAGTCTTGTCTGTCTAGTCTTGTCTGTCTAGTCTTGTCTGTCTAGTCTTGTCTGTCTAGTCTTGTCTGTCTAGTCTTGTCTGTCTAGTCTTGTATGTCTAGTCTTGTCTGTCTAGTCTTGTCTGTCTAGTCTTGTCTGTCTAGTCTTGTCTGTCTAGTCTTGTCTGTCTAGTCTTGTCTGTCTGGTCTTGTCTGTCTGGTCTTGTCTGTCTGGTCTTGTCTGTCTAGTCTTGTCTGTCTAGTCTTGTCTCTCTAGTCTTGTCTGTCTAGTCTTGTCTGTCTAGTCTTGTCTGTCTAGTCTTGTCTGTCTAGTCTTGTCTGTCTAGTCTTGTCTGTCTAGTCTTGTCTGTCTAGTCTTGTCTGTCTAGTCTTGTCTGTCTAGTCTTGTCTGTCTAGTCTTGTCTGTCTAGTCTTGTCCGTCTAGTCTTGTCTGTCTAGTCTTGTCTGTCTAGTCTTGTCTGTCTAGTCTTGTCTGTCTAGTCTTGTCTGTCTAGTCTTGTCTGTCTAGTCTTATCTGTCTAGTCTTGTCTGTCTAGTCTTGTGTTTCTAGTCTTGTCTGTCTAGTCTTGTCTGTCTAGTCTTGTCTGTCTAGTCTTGTCTGTCTAGTCTTGTCTGTCTAGTCTTGTCTGTCTAGTCTTGTCTGTCTAGTCTTGTCTGTCTAGTCTTGTCTGTCTAGTCTTGTCTGTCTAGTCTTGTCTGTCTAGTCTTGTCTGTCTAGTCTTGTCTGTCTAGTCTTGTCTGTCTAGTCTTGTCTGTCTAGTCTTGTCTGTCTAGTCTTGTCTGTCTAGTCTTGTCTGTCTAGTCTTGTCTGTCTAGTCTTGTCTGTCTAGTCTTGTCTGTCTAGTCTTGTCTGTCTAGTCTTGTCTGTCTAGTCTTGTCTGTCTAGTCTTGTCTGTCTAGTCTTGTCTGTCTAGTCTTGTCTGTCTAGTCTTGTCTGTCTAGTCTTGTCTGTCTAGTCTTGTCTGTCTAGTCTTGTCTGTCTAGTCTTGTCTGTCTAGTCTTGTCTGTCTAGTCTTGTCTGTCTAGTCTTGTCTGTCTAGTCTTGTCTGTCTAGTCTTGTCTGTCTAGTCTTGTCTGTCTAGTCTTGTCTGTCTAGTCTTGTCTGTCTAGTCTTGTCTGTCTAGTCTTGTCTGTCTAGTCTTGTCTGTCTAGTCTTGTCTGTCTAGTCTTGTCTGTCTAGTCTTGTCTGTCTACTCTTGTCTGTCTAGTCTTGTCTGTCTAGTCTTGTCTGTCTAGTCTTGTCTGTCTAGTCTTGTCTGTCTAGTCTTGTCTGTCTAGTCTTGTCTGTCTAGTCTTGTCTGTCTAGTCTTGTCTGTCTAGTCTTGTCTGGCTAGTCTTGTCTGTCTAGTCTTGTCTGTTTAGTCTTGTCTGTCTAGTCTTGTCTGTCTAGTCTTGTCTGTCTAGTCTTGTCTGTCTAGTCTTGTCTGTCTAGTCTTGTCTGTTTAGTCTTGTCTGTCTAGTCTTGTCTGTCTAGTCTTGTCTGTCTAGTCTTGTCTGTCTAGTCTTGTCTGTCTAGTCTTGTCTGTTTAGTCTTGTCTGTCTAGTCTTGTCTGTCTAGTCTTGTCTGTCTAGTCTTGTCTGTCTAGTCTTGTCTGTTTAGTCTTGTCTGTCTAGTCTTGTCTGTCTAGTCTTGTCTGTCTAGTCTTGTCTGTCTAGTCTTGTCTGTCTAGTCTTGTCTGTCTAGTCTTGTCTGTCTAGTCTTGTCTGTCTAGTCTTGTCTGTCTAGTCTTGTCTGTCTAGTCTTGTCTGTCTAGTCTTGTCTGTCTAGTCTTGTCTGTCTAGTCTTGTCTGTCTAGTCTTGTCTGTCTAGTCTTGTCTGTCTAGTCTTGTCTGTCTAGTCTTGTCTGTTTAGTCTTGTCTGTTTAGTCTTGTCTGTCTAGTCTTGTCTGTCTAGTCTTGTCTGTCTAGTCTTGTCTGTCTAGTCTTGTCTGTCTAGTCTTGTCTGTCTAGTCTTGTCTGTCTAGTCTTGTCTGTCTAGTCTTGTCTGTCTAGTCTTGTCTGTCTAGTCTTGTCTGTCTAGTCTTGTCTGTCTAGTCTTGTCTGTCTAGTCTTGTCTGTCTAGTCTTGTCTGTCTAGTCTTGTCTGTCTAGTGTTGTCTGTCTAGTCTTGTCTGTCTAGTCTTGTCTGTCTAGCCTTGTCTGTCTAGTCTTGTCTGTCCACTCTTATCTGTCCACTCTTGTCTGTCCACTATTGTCTCTCCACTCTTGTCCGTCTGCTCTTGTCTGTCTAGTATTGTCTGTCTAGTCCTGTCTGTCTAATCTTGTCCGTTTAGTCTTGTCTATATAATCAATCGCCTTTCGTTTCCCAGTCGTCTAATACAATCGCAAATAGCAAGTTCGTTACGTAATCTACTTATTAATAGAACATAGATTAAGTTAAAATTTGATTATTTTTAAGTTTAACTAGCTAATTATACTTGTTATGGTGTTCTCTAAATCTACACAATGTGTAAATTTTAGTCGACTTATCATGCCTTATCAGTAACCTAGTTTTTTCCAAATATTTTTTCTATGCAAATTGGTTCATTATAAGTGCTTTTGGGTCGCAAAACGTGCTGTTTTGATGAATATTCATTTGCAAAATATTAATTTATCAGATTAGCACCGATTTTTTTTAAATCGGACTTTTGCAAAAAAACTAAAAAGAATTTTGCAAAAAGTTTCAAATAAATTTCGTGGAACATTTAATTTTCTATAAGAAAACTAAAAATTATTTTTTTTAAATCGGATTTTTGCAAAAAAACTAAAAAAAAAACTTTTAAATAAAACTCGTGGAAAATGTAATTTTCTATAAGAAAAGCCAAAATTATTTTCGAGATTTTCTTTTTTAGTTCGAAAAATCTTCTAAATCTACCTGCAAGTGAAGTTGTTTAACCGAGGCCGATTCTGTTCAAACCGTCACGAATTTGAACAAAATGAAATTCACACAAAGCTCGCGGAAAATCAAATTTGCTACAACAACAACTTCTAACAATCTTCTTCTCTAATACTTCATATGTTATCTTCCTCTCTTATACTTCTTATCTTATCTTCTTCTCTTATACTTCTTATCTTATCTTCTTCTCTCACACTTCTTATCTTCTTCTCTTATACCTCTTATCTTATCTTATTCTCTTATACTTCTTATCTTATCTTCTTCTCTTATACTTCTTATCTTATCTTCTTTTCTCATACTGCTTATCTTATCTTCTTCTCTTGTACTTCTTATTTCATCTCCTTCTCTTATACCTCTTATCTTACATTCTTCTCTTATACTTCTCATCTCATCTTCTTCTCTTATACTTCTTAACTTCTTCTCTTATACATCTCATCTTTATGTCTTACACTTATTATAGGAAAAAATATCACAAGTTTACTCTACGTCATATACTTATTATACTTTTTCTTCTATCGAATTATTTCCTTAATTACTTAACCATCTCATTCTTATTTGTCCGTCCAAACTCTTAATCCAAATGTTCAATGAATCAGAGAAAGAGAAATTGATGAGATTTTGCCACAAAACTATATCAGAGAAAGAGAAATTGATGAGATTTTGCCACAAAACTATCAACCAAGCACTTGAGAATGTTGATCACTATACAGTTAATCAGTTAATTTATTCAAGATCGGACTCACCTATTGTGTTGTTAGTTTCAATGGGCACAGCGAAACAAACTTCGCTTAGCAAAAATATTAAAAGAGCAAACAGTAAGAAAAATCGCTGAGTGCGGTCCATAATGATAGTAAGAATTGAAACACGACCTTCCGTACTCAATAGCTATTTTGCACTGTGCAATATTTATACCACGGCATTGACGACGAGGATTCACGGGAGTTTATAATACCTCTACCTCGTGCCTTATTATTGGCTGCTAGTACACCGTGGTGAGGGTGTCTTATCTTTTGCTATTAAATTTTGCTCTAAATAAACAAGGCTATTGAATTAGATTAAGTCTACAAAACGAAATAAAGAAGACTAGACACACAAGATTAGGTTCTATTGGCAATCAATTTACAAACTAGTTGAAATGTTGAATGATACCAAACTTGGACAAGAAATAGTTTAAAAAAATCTTCATTTATTTAATGATTTTGGCAAGGATTACAAGCAGCTCATCCAATCATCATCGCTTTAAATTCTGCAAAGAAACGAGTATTATTGGCACAATGGCACAAACTACAAATTTTTGTTTTGCAAATATTTTACCTTCCCAATCCACCGTGCCCGATCCATCGGCGTCAATCTCTTCGATCATGTTTTCCAAATCTTGCGGGGTGATTTTCTCATCTAATTCCTTCAAGATTTCCCGCAACAAGTCCGTCGAAATGTAGCCAAGACCTTTAAGTTGAAATTGTTAATCAAATTTGGTGCAAAATTACCAAAGCTTTGTCAAAATTGGTCAAAGCTTTGTAAAAATTTGACAAAGTTGAGTCAAAATTATTTACCTTCTTTGTCGTAAAGCCTGAAGGCGTCTTTGAGTTCCCTAAGGATTGCCTCAGTGTCTTCAGTCCTCAGTATCAAAATTGGTCAAAGCTTTGAAAAAATTGTAAAAGTTGAATCAAAATTTACCTTCTTTGTCGTAAAGCCTGAAGGCGTCCTTGAGTTCCCTAAGGATGGCCTCGGTGTCTTCTTCTTCTTCGCCTAGGAACCTCGAGGCTAAGTGAGCGAATTCCTCAAAGCTCATTTCGCCGTTTCCGTCCGTGTCGATTTCCTTAACTATTCGCTATTTTCGGCCAAGAAAACTAAAGATAATTTTGTTCGCGATTTTTGTGTTGCAATTTACTCACGTTCAGTTCTTCGGCTTTAACTTGGTGGCCCAACATATCCAAGATTTGGCCAATCATCTCGATTCCAATCGCGCCTTTCTTCTCCAAATCGAACGCTTCGAACGTCGACTTCAACACTGGAAAAATTGCGAATTAATAACAATTTGCAATTTTGAAATGTTTCGAAATAATTTGCCATTGAATAAACTTTTTTGCGCAGGGGTTTCCTTTATTGAGTTTTAAGTTTTTACATTTGGCACACAAGCAAATAATTTGCCATTGTATAAACTTTTCTGCTTTCATGCAAGGGTTTTCTTTATTGAGTTTTAAGTCCTTTATTGAGTTTACATTTGGCACACAAGCAAAGTTTGTTTTGTTGCAAAATTTTCGCGAGATTTTATAACAAAATCAAGTATATAGTAGCTAGTAGATAGACGTAAAGTAAAAACGTACTTTGCAGCTGATCCTTGGACATGTCAAGATCCTCCAGAGAGGTAATTTCAACATCCTGGAAATTGCAAAAAAAAAATATATAATTTTTGCACAGAAATTCGCACAAAATACGACAAGAAAATCTGTTGCAACATGCAAAAAGATTTTTTGGAGAATTGTTAGAATTAAAGAAATGGCAAACGTTTAAAGCTTTTGGAATTTTTAAAAAGGAAAATTTGTTAGATTTTTGTTAATTTCAAATTGATGTAACTTTTGAACCAGTCGACTGATTCGCACAAAATTTGCAGAGTTACTTGCAAAAATCTTTTATCTTCAGGCTGATATTAGTATAATTCAGCTAGTAAATCTGGTGTTGCTTCCACTTACCATTTTGTGGGCTGAGTAATATTCCAACGGTAAATAAATCGATTAGTCGTCTAAAGCACTCGGTACTGTGTTTGCCAATCAAGCAAAGTCACATTTATAGATTCATCGATCGATCTTAACCTTTTGCAAAAGTCGCGGTGGTGGGACCAATTAAAAATAAAGACAAACAATTCGCAAAACGACTGCAAAACTTTATTGCAAAACTAATTAAAATAGATACAGTACGAAACGTAATTGGAATTCAGTGTAAACAAGGTTTGCTAAACCATCCTTTCCTTCAGCCGATCATAACGGATTTGAATTCTGCAACAAATTTGCCAATTGGAATTTTAGGTAGTATTAGGTTTTGCAGTATTATTTAGTAGTATTTGGTAGTCCTAAAAAGACTCAATAATTGTTATAGAGCTCCGGAAAGGCTGAATATATTTATATATTCAGGCTGTGTACCGTTTGTTTTTAGTTTGTCTTCAAAAAATCTTGAAACTCAACAATATATAAATAATTATCATTGGAAATTTACCATCCCAATCGACTGTGCCCGACCCATCAGCGTCGATTTCTTCGATCATGTTGTCCAGATCGTCGTCGCTTAACTTCTCGTCCAGTTCCCGCAAGATTTCCCGCAACACGTCCGTTGTTATGAATCCGTTGCCTACAAAAATTTGCAATGAAATTGGCAATTTGAATTTCGCAAATTTGGTACCTTCTTTGTCGTACAATCTGAAAGCCCCTTTGAGCTCCAGCTGGATAGCGTCCGTGTCTTCTTCGTCTTCTGCTAGGAATCGAGCCGCCATGTTTGCGAATTCGATGAAACTCACTTCGCCATTTCCGTCTTCGTCGATTTCAGATATTACAGCCTGCAAATTTCAACAATATTTAACTAATTAATCCACAATAAACCTTTTCATAGTTGAAATTTTTTTGTGCACATGTGTCAATTTCCGCCATGTTTTGCCCGAACTTTTTGACATATAGCCTTATTATTTGCCCGAAACTTTCATATTCCCGCCTTTCAAATTTGGCGAATGCGCATGCGCTTAACTAACCGTTAAAAGGTCTATTAAGTCTACTACATAGTTTAATTACTCTGTGTATAGTCTATCTAGCTTAACTAGACTAGCTAGACTTGTTAAACTAGCTGTCTAATTTAGTCTTGATGATCGTGGATATAATGCCCACCTTCGCTGCTGTGTTTTGGTTGATTATGCAATAGTATATTGTGCAACTAGTGCGACAAGTTGTCAATTGCCCACGAGAGCGAAGTTGTGTTCGCTCATTCAGATAGTATTTTTTATTACTCATGCGAGGGGACGAATCTTACAAGTTTGGGGTCCAGGGCCCATCCAGAAAAAATAATCTAAAATAAAGATTTTGCTTTTTTAATTACTTGAGGTGTGGATTCGTCATAAGAACTCTCATTATTCTCCGGTATCACCGTAGAATGTACTCTCACTCTAAAACTTTTTATTCAATATCGATTTCTTAATGAAAAAAATTCTGTCACTTTCACGTCACTTATATGTCACTAATACACGTCACTTATATGTCACTAATATTCATGTTGATTGTGTGTGTGTGTTTTTTTTTAGTTACGTATTTACGTATTACGATTTTTATTTAAAATTTGTCAAACAGCCATTTGTCGCACTAAAAAACGGTCGCCAAAGTAGTACTTATCCCGCATGACTAATAAAAACAGATTTGAAAATGTGTTTCGCGCGGTGTTAAGTAAATAAAAAGAAACGGGGAAGACAAAGCAAGATGAGTAAATTCCGTTTTGCAAATTTACCTGCAATTCTTCGCCAATCAGTTGGGTTCCCAACATATCCAGAATTGTGCCGATCATGTCTGTGCCAATGTAGCCCTTCCGGTCCACGTCGAAAGCGTCGAACGTTGATTTCAGCACTAAATTTTTACAAAAAACAGGGTTAATTGTTGCCTATTCCAATGTTAAAATATGTTTTGCAAAAGAAAATTGCATTTACATAAAGTCGCGGTATAGACAGTCAAGGTTTACATATTTAAGTGCTAGGTGGTTAAGGTTTAGATAGTCATACTTAGGGTAGCTTACGTTAAGTTAAGGTTTAGGCGGTCATAGTTCAGGCGAACAGATACTTAAAGGTTTAGGTAGATAAGGGTTTGATAATTAAAGGTTTTGATAGGCAGGGTTTTGATAACTAAAGGTATTGATAATTAAGGGCCTAGACAGACAAGGTTTTTATAATAAAAAAATTAGACAGACAAGGTTTCCATGCTGAAAGGTTTAGACAGACAATGTTTTAATAATAAAAGGTTTAGATAGACAAGGTTTTGTTATCATCATCATCAATGGCGCTACAGCCCGAGTCTTGCCTTGGCCTCCTGAATGCTCCGTCTCCAGTTTTCTCGGTCCAATGACCGCGTCCTCCACGTTGCAAATTTCAGAAGCGATCTGCTGTCTTCGTCAATGGAATCCTCCCAGCGTTTTCTTGGTTTTCCGACTGGTCTTTTTCCTTCCGCTTTTCCTTTTTGTACTCGCTTGGGTATTCTTCCGTCTTCCATTCGCTGTACATGACCAGCCCACTGTAGCTTTCGGAGTTTGATGAGAGTGGAGACTTCTGGGTCCTCAAAAATAGCATACAATTCCTTATTGTACCGAATTCGCCATGCGCCTTGTTCTCTCACCGGTCCGAGGATTCGTCGCAATACCTTTCTTTCAAAAGCATTGACCATTTTTTCTGATGCCTGTATAAAGGTCCACGTTTCACTGCCATAGCAGAGTACAGGTCTTATTATTGTTTTGTAGATTCGCAGCTTCGTTTTTCTGTGCACGTCTTTACATTTGATTATAGGAAGTACCGAATAATATGTCTTGTTTGCTATCATTATGCGTCTTTTTATTTCGTTGATTTCATTGCCGTCTTTGGAGAGATTGGCTCCCAGATATATGAAATTGTCCACATTTTCTATGTTATAGTTTGCTATCGTTAGATTTTGTCTGATTGGCGTGTTTCTTCGTGATTGTACCATAACTTTCGTTTTGTTTTCATTCATGCGTAACCCTACTTCTAGTGCTGCCGTGTCAAGATTAACGAATACTTCCTTGGCGTCTAGTTTTGAGCGCGCCATTATGTTTATGTCATCTGCGTAAGCTACTATTTGGGTTGATTTAAATAATAGCGTCCCTCTGGTGTCAACAGGGAGTTTTCGTACGACATATTCCAAAGCCAGATTAAACAGTGTGGGTGCAAGGCCATCTCCTTGCTTCAGCCCTGAGAGCGTTAGGAAGCTTGTTGTCAGCTCGTTCTGGATTCTTACTTGGCATGTTGAGTTGGTCATTGTAAGCCTTGTCAGTCGAACGAGTTTCGCTGGTATTCCCAGTTCCAGCATTATCGTGTACAGTACACTTCTGTCGATACTGTCATAAGCCTGTTTAAAATCCACGAATATTTGGTGCACATCGATGTTATATTCCCAGCATTTCTCTAGCACCTGCTTTACTGAGAAAATTTGATCCGTAGTTGATCGTCCGGCTCTGAATCCTCCTTGGTATTCTCCAATTATATTTTCGGCATAGGGTTTAATTCGAGACTCAATGATCTTCGTCAAGATTTTATAGCATGTGCACAGCAATGAAATCCCTCTATAGTTTTCGCAGCACAGTTTGTCACCCTTTTTGTATATCGGACATATAATGTTTTTTCGCCAATCGTCAGGTAGTGTTTCCTGTGTCCATATTTGTAGCAGCAAGGTGTGAATTTTTGTAGCTACGCATTCACCACCGCTCTTCAGGAGTTCGGCTGGAATGTCGTCTATGCCCGGCGCCTTGTTGTTTTTTAATTTGTTGAGGGCATCTTTTATTTCTTCTACTGTAGGAAGGCTCACTATATTTTCGTCAGTAGCTGCCTCGGTCAAGTTGTCAGTTACGGTAGTGGACGGTGGTGAATTCGGGTTAAGCAACTGTTGGAAATATTGCGCCCATCTCGTCTTTATCTCCTCTGTGCTGCTAATAATGCCTCCTGCAGCGTCCTTGCATAGGCTCGTACTTGGTTGATACCCTCGTTTTTGGTTTTTAACTATTGCATATGCCGCTTTTGTGTTATTTGACTTAAAATGTTCGTCCATTTTGCATAGCTCGTCATTCAGGTACTTTCTTTTCTTCTTTCTACAAATTTTGTTTGCAGATCGTCTGAGTTCGTCAAATATGTCTCTCTTGGCTCTTGTCGGTCGTTCGGTGAATTGTTTGTAAGCTACATTCTTTTTGTCTATTGCATCTCGGCATTCATCATCGAACCAATCGTTTTTCTTACGCAGGGACTGGTGGCCTATAACCTCCTCTGCGACAGACTTAATGCCATTTTTGATGGAGAGCCATAACTGCTCTATTGGCATTTCGTGATGGTTGGATATTTGGTCAAAATGTCTGTTTAAAGCTGATGCGTATGCGCCTGCGGTTGACTCGTCTTTCAGCTTCTCGATGTCGAATTTGAGTGTCGGTTGGAATTTTGCAGGTCTTCTGTTTGCGATTCGACACCGGAATGAGGCTTTGACCAAATAGTGGTCAGAGTCGCAGTTAGCCCCTCTTTAGGTTCTTACATCTAAGAGGCTGGAGGCTGCCCTTTTATCAATAAGAACGTGGTCTATCTGGTTATACGTCCTTCCATCAGGTGACGCCCAGGTTCTTTTGTGAATGCTTCGATGCGGGAAGCACGTTGAGCTTACTATTACGTTTCTACTGCAGGCGAAATCAACTAGACGTTGGCCGTTGTCATTGTTAATGTCGTGGAGACTGTGCCCTCCGGTTGTTCCTCTTTGTGTCTCCTCCTTCCCAACCTTCGCGTTGAAGTCACCTAGTATGATCTTGATGTCATTTGAGGGCAATGAGTCATAAATTGATTCAAGATGACTATAGAACTCGTCCTTAGTGGCCTCGTCCTTATCCTCCGTTGGGGCGTGAACATTAATGAGCCAGATGGTGAAAAATGTTGTCTTTATGCGAAGTGCACACAATCTTTCGTTAATGGGTTTGAAGTTGGTAATATGCTGTTTAAAAGCTTTGCTGACGACAAAAGCTACTCCAAACTCACGGCTTCCCGATAGTTTTCCACTTTTAAATATTGTGTGCGACCTCATGTCGGTTATCTCGCTGCCAAGCCATTTAGTTTCCTGGAGTGCAATAACATCAATGTTAAATTTATCAACTTGTTCTAGGAGTGATTTTAGAGCTCCAGGTTTGAACAAGGATCGTACATTCCAGGTTCCGAAAGAGTGATCAAATTTCCGTTTGCCGGGTCGTTTCCGTTGAATCTGTCCAATCCGAGGCGAAGCGTCAGGTTCCTTAACAAGTTTTTCTTTTTCCGGGAATAGGTTGTTAGCCCATCGCCCAACCCCCAATCTGGAGGCTCAGGTCTGTGTACTCAACCGCACAGACACGGCTTGACAATTTTCAGCTGGATGGGATATGTTGGAGTTCTCACAGCTATGCCGCGAGTCCAACTCTATCCGTCCTTAGCCTACTTCCTGAGACGCACTGGTGTTTCTGGCCATTCAGGGTGTCTACCCTCCTCCTTTCGCAAACCGGGCTTGGGACCGTCTATGGCGGAGTAAGGCGGAGCAAGGTTTTGTTAATTAAAGGTTTACAGAGACAAGGTTTTAATAATTAAAGGTTTAGACAGACAAGGTTTTAATAATGAAAGGTCTAGGTAGACAAGGTTTTAATAATCTAAGGTTTAGATAGACAAAGGTTTGATAATTAAAGGTTTAGACAGACAACGTTTTGATAATTAAAGGGTTAGACAGACAAGGTTTTAATAATGACAGGTTTAGATAGATAAGGTTTTGTTAGTTGGAAGTTTTACATAGACAACGTTTTGATAATTACAGGTTTAGATAGACAAGGTTTTGATAATGGAAGGTTCACACGGACAAGGTTTTGATAATTAATGGTTTAGACAGACCCTCGTTTGATAATGAAAAGTTTAGACGGACAAGGTTTTGATAATTCAAGATATAGACAGGTAGGGTTTTTATAATGAAAGGTTTAGATATACACGGTTTTAATAATGATAGGTTTAGATAGACGAGGTTGTGTTAGTGGGAAGTTTACATAGATAAGGTTTTGATAATTAAAGGTTTAGACAGACAAGCTTTTAATAATGAAAGGTTTAGACGGACAACGTTTTGATAATTAAAGATATAGACATGCAAGGTTTTGATAATGAAAGGTTTATATGGATAAGGTTTTGATAATTGAAGATATGAGCCGTTTATTTTGAAAGTGGCCTAAGTTCATTTTTTCAAAAATATTGAGTTAGCTACCTTAATAGTTAGATTTTTACTTGATCTTTTTATACTGAAGTAACTTGTTACTAATATATTTAAAATCATTAAGATTTTGTAACACCAATATTTGCTTTGTTAATGAAGTGATGAAAAGTTTATTTTGAAAGTGGCGTAAGTCCTATTTGAGAGTTTCAAACGATGGAAAATATGCAATTAACGTTTATGTGATCTCGTAAGCTTTATGTTTAATTATTATAATGAGCAGTTGAATTATCAATGTGCAATGAATTTATTATAAACAATTTAATTTCAAATTTCAGTTTCGTTTTTCAAATGGATTCATATGGGCATCTTGATATACCATTGTAATTTTCAGTAATTCGTTAATAATTTGTTTGTAACAAATTAAATTGCAAAACAACTGTATGAGAATATGAATATATTAAAATATCCCAAGAGAAAACTTATGAATCTTCGAATATGAATTTCAATGTGAAAATTAAAAAAAACTACAAAAAATTACGAGAACACTCACAAACCTCAAATACAAGAATTTTGGTATACCACATTTGTATACCACATTGTATACCACCTGCCCACAATAATTATTTTTTACTCCTACCGCATGCACAAACTGGACAAGACTGAATAATAATTAATAAAACAATATTAATGTAAAAATTATTTAACAACTGTTATTTATCATTCATGGTTTTATAAGATGAAAGTGTTTATCTACGACCACTATTGTAAATGCCCATTATTGTACAGTTCGTGGACTATGCAAATACATCATAACACACACGTATGTTATGATTGATAACACACACGTGCGTTTGGTTTACGATTCGTTGATCGGTTGAGAGCTGCTACTACGAGCTCATCAGTTCAGCGCCTCCCGTGCCGAAATTCAAACTAACGGAAATTGATATTGCGTGCATTGGGTTGTATTATCAAGATATAGGATCTATGAGCCCAGTTCAAATTGCAGTTTAACCCAAATAAGTACTAAATAATAAGGTATGTAACAATTAAAAATGTACTCCTTTTCATTTCTTTCAAGTTAAATAATGTCGAGTATATATGAAAATACAACTGTTTGTTTATTATAATGTTAAATAATGATAATACAATAAACATAACCTAATAAGAAACAAATTGGTTACACCAAATATATTTTTCTTATTAAACAGAAACAAATGTGTGGTCGTAGATAAAGTATTGTACATAACTCGAGTTGTAAGGCAATTACGTAGTCCCGGAATTACGCTCTCCACGCTACGCAGGCCGTAGTGTAACTACGAGGGTCGTAGTCATGCGCGGGTAACTGTTCCGGTCGTACGTAATTTATCATAACATTTATCTTTATTTAAAGGAAAATTTATTTTATGTATGGATGGACTTGTGATTTCTTAAAAATTGGAAACGTAATTTCATTGATTTTGAAAGTGGCCCAAGTCCATTTACAGCCATGAAAAGCATATTATTTCTTAAATAAAGTTAAATATGCTAATTAGGATGATAAATTTGACACCCTTAGAAACACCAAAACATTATTCTACTATTATTGGAACGGTAACTTCGTAGGGAGGAGGTTCTTTGTGTTAAAAACAAAATTACGATTTAATCATCGACGTTTCGCCTTTATTAATTTAGGCCTCTACAGGATGCTAGAACGGAACAATACTTGCTTATTATATCAATTCTTAAATAATCGATTCCTCTTACCTATCGTCTAACACTACAAATTAATGACATTAATAACATTAACAATTAAAAATTACAAATTAAAAAGTTAAAACTTTAAACCATGTTTCTTATACATGTGGTAGTCATCATTAAATGTTAGCAACCAAAATTCCTTCTAATATTTTACCATAATTTAAGGAACTTTATTGTATATAGGCTGCACACATTCCTTTTGTGACAACACACACAACAACATAATTAATACAACTCATCAATATCACAAAATTGCCAACATCTAATCAATATGAGTTGGATTAATTAGATTAGTGTATATGCTGCTGAGGCCCGCTGTGTCCATCTTATCGTTTATACAATTGTTGGTCCTTTTTATGAACCACATTTCCGAAAATAGTCGTTTTTTTAAATTTTCTTCAAAGTGTAAAATTTTTTTGCATTTTGCAAATCAAATTTGTGGCCAGTAGTTATGGCATGGTTGGCCAATGCTGTCTTAGGCTGTTGGCATTTATTAAATGGTCTGCAATCTAATCTGTGTTGGGCAATGCGGGCTGATAGTCTTTGTTTTGTTTGGCCGACATACGAAGAGGGGCAGTTTGAGCAATTTATTTTGTATATTAGGTAACTGCTATCCAAAGTGGGTGTACTATCTTTTAGTTTCGAGAATAGGTTGCAAATAGTATTTTTGTTGTAAAAAAACAGTTTTGTGCCTTCATTTTCAAACAGTCTCCTGAACTTATGGTTCATTTTTTGTACATTAATGAGCTTTTTGTATATCACTGGTTGGTTGGATATGAAATTAGATTTAGTGCGGGTTGCCCTGTTGTTGAGCACTCTTCTTATTACATAGGTTGGGTAATTGTTGGCCACAGCCAACTCTCTTATTATTTGCAGGTTTTTTTCTTGGAAAGTGGGGTGACTCAGTTTAAGGGCTCTATTTTTTAGGGCAAACAAACAACCAATCTTTTGGTGGAGTGGGTGGTCAGACAGATAATTCAGAAATCTTCCAGAAGCTGTGGGTTTACAATACCAATCAGTTATAATAGATTGGTCATCATTTCTGTAGACAATCGTATCTAGAAAAGGTATTGCTCTGTTGTTTTCTGGTTCAAGGGTGAATTTTAAATGCGGGTCAACGTCATTGAACACATCTAATATGGTAGTCTGGGTATCCCGGGGAATCGCGGTTAAAATGTCATCCACGTATAAGAACAAAAAGGGGACGCGGAATGGTAGGGTGTTGATGCACGATGTTAGTAGCATATGCATAACTAAATTCGCTATAATAGGCGAGGCAGGGTTGCCCATAGCTGTTCCGAATGCTTGTTTGAAAACTTTGTTGTTATACGTAAATATGTTAGAGTCATAAACCGTAAATTCAATCAAATGGTGCATTATTGCTTTTGGGATTGTTGTAAAGTCAGTTAGCGTTTTCCACCAAAAGTCTAGGGATTTTTTTGCTGTGGCTTTTGAGATGTTGGTGAAAAGGGAAGTGACATCTAAGGACACCAGTATGTAATCGGGGGGTAAGACTATTTCAGTAATTTTAATTACAAAATCGTACGAGTTATTGATGTTATAGGTCAAGTACGGTTCTAAAAATTTTAAGATTGATACAATGTATTTAGACAGTTCGTATGTTGGGGAATTGATGCAAGATATGATAGGACGCATAGGCCAATTTTCCTTATGAATTTTACACAAACCGTATATCTTACCCGGTGTACTGTTGTGTGTGGTCAATCTGGCGTGGGTGCCTGCTTCAATGTGGCCGTTATCAAAAAGATTTTTTGCGTATTTATTATTCTGTTTTTCGATGGATAAAATGGGGGAGTGATTAAGTTTCTCGTACGTTTGGGTGTCATCCAACAATGCCTCCATTTTCTGTTTTTATTCTTCTTTGTTCAGGATGACAGTGGAATTACCTTTATCAGCTTTCATCACTAGTAAGTCATGGGACTTCAAAAACGATCTGGTGTTGTTGTATCGTTTAAGGTACGGGTTTGATTGTCTGTGTGTCTTGAGGTGGCTGGTATGGTTGGTGATAATGTTGACCGCACTAGCTCTCAATGCTTCTTTACTCTCTGTTGTTGTTGTGGAGATTATATATTCGACATCTTTTAGTAGATCTAGCATTGGAAAGTTATCTTTAGAGAAGGGTAAGGCAAATTTTGGACCTAAGGCTAAGAAAACTAGGATATCTTCGGGGATATCTGTATTGGAGCCATTGGTGATCCATTTGCTTCTAATTTCTTTTATGCTATCTTCTTGTTCTTGGCTTCTTATGGAGGTGTTTCGTCCATTGGGGGACGTTATGTCTCAACAGGGTGAGATGTTTAATTTTCTTTTGTTGTGTTGTTTTCATGGTCCCAAACATCTTGTTGTAATCTCTTTTCATCCAGTAACATAGTTGGTTGTATGCATTTTTGTAGATGGTGTTGGCTACGGAGTGTAGTTCTCTATTTATCTGATCGGTTAATGAAGCGATCGTCCAATGAACTGAGTGAATTTCAAGTTTAAGGAGATCAAGCTTGAAACGGGAGATGGTCTTATCTAAAATAAATTTGAATGGGGACTGGGCTGTTTCAATCGTATA
Organism: Phosphuga atrata; assembly: GCA_944588485.1. Taxonomy (NCBI): domain Eukaryota; kingdom Metazoa; phylum Arthropoda; class Insecta; order Coleoptera; family Silphidae; genus Phosphuga; species Phosphuga atrata. The sequence goes on along the minus strand of OX155902.1, from coordinate 62,723,699 downwards.
CATACACTTCATGTATTGTTGGATGTCTCTTGGGACTAGGTGTCGCACTCCAGCAGGAAAATGTTGTGGTTGTGAAACTTGGCTAGCTTAATATTGATCTTCGTTAACTCTTTAATCTCAGTGGTGGTTATTATTCCGTGTTTTGAGGTTATGTTGTTAAAAAACCCCATACTCGTTGGAAGATATGTGGATGATAATTATTCTACTATGTTATCTGGTACCCATATTTGTTAAATTTATCCAACGCAAATCCTTTAATATCTCGATTCGAATATAAATGGAGTTAGTTCACTTTCAAAATAAACGGCTCATATAGATAGACAACGTTCTGATAATCAAATGTTTAGATAGACAAGGTTTTGATAATTAAAAATTTAGACCGATAAGGTTTTGATAATGAAAGGTTTAGACGAACAAGGTTTTGATAATTAAAGATATAGACTGACAAGGTTTTGATAATGAAAGGTTTAGATAGATAAGGTTTCGTTAGTTGAAGGTTTACATAGACAAGGTTTTGATAATTAAATGTTTACACAGCCAAGGTTTTGTTAATTGAAGATATAGACAAAGAAGATTTTAATAATGAAATGTTTAGATAGACAAGTTTAAAAAAATAAAGGTTTAGACAGACTAGGTTTTAATAATGAAAGGCTTAGGTTTTGATTAACACGTGTTAGATAGGTTAAGTATTAGGTGGTTAAAGCTTAGATAGTGACAGTTAGGACAGCTAACATTGAGTTAAGGTTTTGGCTGATAAGGTTCAGACAGATAAGTAGAGGTTTAGATAGACAATGGTTTGATAATTAATAGTTTAAAAGACAAGGGTTTTAATAATAAATTTAATAATATTCAAGGTTTAGACAGACAAGGTTTTGATTATGGAAGGTTTAGAAAAACAAGGTTTTGACAATTAAAGATTTAGACAATAAAGGTTTTGGAAATGAAAGGTTCAGAGAGACAGGGTTTTAATAATTAAAGGTTTAGGTTTTGAGACAAGGTTTTGATGGTTAAAGCTTTAGACAGACAAGGTTTTAATAATCAAAGGTTTACAGAGACAAGGATTTGACAATTAAATATTTAGACAGAAAAGGTTGTGGAAATGAAAGGTTCAGAGAGACAAGGTTTCAGTAATTAAAGGTTTAGACAGATAAGGTTTTGATAATAAATGGTTTAGAGAGTCAATGTTTTAACAAAGATTTAGACATAAAGGTTTCAGGAATGAAAGGTTTAGACAGACAAGGTTTTGATAATTAAAGGTTTAGAGAGACAATATTTTGATAATTAATGTTTTAGACAGACAAGGTTTTGATGGTTAAAGCTTTAAACAGACAAGGTTTTCATAACGAAAGGTGTAGACAGGCAAGGTTTTGATAATCAATGGATTAGGTACACAATGTTATGATATCTAGAAGTATAGACATACAGGGTGTTGATAATTAATGGTTTAGAAAGACACGGTTGAGAAAGTCAATACCTAGGCGGTCAAGACTTCGAGAGAAAGTGTTAGGTTAGGTTATGTTATAGGCATATAGGTTATAGGCTAGACCAGTGGTTCGCAAACTTTTATTACGGTTGACACCCCAAAATTATCTAATGGAACTCACGGCACCCTGCATCTTCTCATATCCCATGTATAAATATAGATATATAGATACATATTTATATATTTAAACAACATATAAATTGTATACACAAGCAAGTTTAATTGTTTTTAATAACATTATTTTATTAACAAATATGTTAACAAGAGATATATCAGCACTTGTAGATGAACATACAAGCAATGATTGCCAATTTGCTTATAATATGCTTAAGCCATTCAATGAGAAACATGCGACTGGTGCGATGCGCAATTTTTTCAGGGCGAATATGAAATATGCATGCTCTCATTTCATCTTCGACTGCCTTGAGTCTTTCTCTTTGTTTTGTGTTGATGTTCACTAAAGCAGAAAAGCCCATCTCGCACAAATATAAAGTTGAGAATCGGGAGAGATTATAAAGGAGAATTTTGAGAGCTCGTATGTTGGTGTTCTTTTTTAATATCAATCCAGAATCAGTTGAGATCTAATTCTTCATGTTTTAGTTTGATCATTTCGAATATTCATCAATTTTTCCTCTTCTTTAAGTCCTACATCATATTTTGCCATCACTGATGCCACACATGGATTTTATCATAATTGATATTGGAAATATATATTTAATAACAATTATTAACTTTTGTCTCTAGAGTTGTTTAATGCTCAATATTGAGTTGCCGAATTTGATTATTTTCCATTTTCTTAGTTCTTGAAAACATACCCATATTACCCTGGCTTACTTTCTTTGTCTACAGCTTCAATTTGTCTCTGAATTACTACTATTTTGTCTGAAAATATTTTCATTTCTTTCCTGCATCATCTTCTTCTGTTGGTTTTATAACCCGCGGTGGGTTTTTGCCTCTAGAACAATCTTCTTCCATTCTCTCCTTTCATCGGCTTTCTCTCTGAAATCCCTTACTCCCATCTTTCTAAGACTTTCCTCCACGTCTTCCGTTCATCTTTTCCTTGGCCTGCCTCTTTTCCTTCTTCCTACTGCCCGTCAGTTGTACATTTTCTTGGCTGGTCTGTCGCCATGCATTCTGTACAGGTGTCCCAGCCATGCTATTCTTTGAGCTTTTGCATATCTCACTATGTCCGCGTCGTTTATTTACCTGCTTAGTTCATGGTTCATTCGTATCCTTCAAATTCCATGCTCAGATCTTTCTGAGGATCTTTCTTTCAAAGATGCGTAACGCGACTTCCTCTGCGGTGGTTAGGGTCCAGGCCTCGCATCCGTACGTTACTACTGGTCTTATGAGTGTTCCATATATTTGAAGTTTGATTTTGTGACTCAATAACTTGGACTTCATCAGTTTTTGGTATCCGTAGTAGCATCGGTGTCCACTAAGTAATCGCGAGCTTGTTTCTTTAGCTATTACGTTTGTTCTGTTGATTTCTGTTCCCAAGTAGACACAACTTTCAACCTGCTCAAAGCGATACTCGCCCAGGTTAAGGTCATTGTTATCGCGATGTTCTCTTCCAACTTGCATGTATTTAGTTTTTTCCTCATTTATTGTCAGTCCTTTTTTTAGCGTTTCATCGTCCAGCATTAATAGTGCTTCCTTTAGCGCGTCTTTGCTTCTACATGACAAACTGACATTATCTGCATATGCAGCAACCTGTGTTGATCGGTTGCCAATGTATCCCGTTATATTCAGCTTTCTCATGCATGCCTCTAATGTTCGATTGAATATCATAGCGCTCAGGGCATCTCCCTGCCTTACACCGATTTCGATTTTAAAGGCGGATGTAAGCTAACCGAGGCTTTTGAACCGGACAATGTAGCTTTTATTAGTTTTACGTATTTATTCCTAGCATCAGTAGATCGTCAAAGATCGTGTTTCTTTTGACGGTATCGAATGCCTGCTTAAAGTCTATGTAGAGATTGTGCAGCGATATATCAAACTCGTATGCTTTCTCCTGCATTTGCCTTATGGTGTATGTGTTGTCTATCGTTGGCCTATTGGCACGAAATCCGCTCTGATACTGTCCTAATATCTCTTCGTAGTAGACAGCGAGTCTGTTATAAAGAACGCCTGTTAGAACTTTGTATGTTACGTTAAGGAGCGTTATCGGCCGATAGTTGCTACAGATCGTTTTGTCTCCCTTCTTGTGTATTGACTGTATGATACCCAGTGCCCAATTCTCTGGTATTTTCTCTTGCTTCCAGATTTCATTAATCAGGTGTTTTAGTCTTACCGTTAGGTGTTCTCCTCCATATTTCAGAAGTGCGGCTGTTATACCGTCAGACCCAGGGGCCTTGTTATTTTTTAGCTTTCCAATAACGATTTCTATTTATCTTAGGCTGGGGTTCTCAATCTTGGGGTCTACCGTATGTACATCTAGCTGTAATTGTTCAGGCTCTAAACTACAGTCTCTTTTAAAAATATCCCAGAAGTACCCTTCTGAGTATCTCCTTGTTCTCTGTGAGCATGTTTCCGTCTTTATCCTTGCATACTGTTATCTTTGGTCCAAAACCTTGAGTGTTTTGCTTTATTGCATTGTAAAATTTTCTTGTTTCGTTTCTAGAATGATTCAGTACCATTTCCTCTACCTTTCTGTTTAGTGCCTCTCTTTTTCTACATGTTCTAAACGCGTTTATTATAGGCTGCTTGGTTAGCTCGTGTGCTTCTGTCTAACAGTTTTAGTCTGGCCTTCCGTTTCGCGGAGGTTGCTTCTCGACATTCCTCGTCATACCATTCTTTGTTTTGAACTCCTCTTTTTTATCAAATTCTTTCTATAGCACTCTCTGTTATTATTTTTTTCGATGTTCATCCAGTCTTGCTCTATGTCCTGTGTTTCTTGGTTTTCTTCTACTTTAGTTCTGAGACTTTCCTGGTATTCCCTCAGAACTTCTGTTTTTTTTAGGCGATCTATGTGCCATTTTGGCTGCTTTGCAGTTGTTCCCCTAGCCACTGTCGATAGTTTTTGTTTTGACCTTGCTCCAACAAGGTAATGGTCGGAGTCCGCTTTCGCCCCGCGAAAGGATCTGATCTGTTCGACGTCCGTTGCCCATCTTTTGGTGATTAGTATGTGGTCTAGTTGGTTCGTGTTTCGTGATCCAGGTATTTTCCAGGTGCCCTTATGGATTTCTTTCCTGGGGAAGAAAGTACTAACAGCAGAGTAGTTATTAGACGCGGCAAATTAGGCAACTCTTTGGCCATTATTGTTGGACTCATCATGCATGCTATGTTTACCAAAGACGGTAGCGTAGGCCTCTTCTTTACCCAATTTGGCGTTATAGCCGCCTAGTACTATAGCTGCGTCATGTTTCGGTATTTTATCGCAGACTTCTTGAAGTGCTGCGTAAAAAAATCTTTGGTTTAATCTTCTGCGTCCTCTGTTGGCGCGTATACGTTCACAAAGGTTATATTGTGGTATTTTCCCTTGAGTCTTAGGTTGCATATTGTATCTGATACCGGGGTAAAGGCTAGAATCGATTTTTTTAAATGTTTGGATACAATATATCCAACTTCTTTATGGCCACTCCTTTCATCGTTTCCTGAGAAATACATAGAGAATTTTCTCTTGTGAATTTCGCCTTTACCCTTCCATCTTGTCTCTAGTAGGACCACGATATCTATTTTGTATCTCAGTATCTCATCCGCTAGGCTATCCATAGCCCCTGCTTTCAGAAGCGTACATACATTCCATGTACCAAATCTTAGTCTGATTCCGTCAATCTTATCTTTATTTCCCTGCGATGGTTGTCTTCGTGTGGACAGTCCAGTTTCTTTCGTTATAGTCTTCGCAACATTATACTTTCTTTCCTGCATACTGAAGTTTAATTTATTAAATTGTTCAAAATATCTCCCAAATATGCCGGTTTTGCATGCCATGCATCATCCTGCAATATATCTTTAGCTTTATTACTTCAAAAAATAGTAGTAATTCTGCTTTCAAATCGTAAAAACGGCTGAAAACACGCCCTTTGGAAAGCCATCGCACTTCTGTATGAAGATTCAGATTTTTAAATTGAGATCCAATTTCTTCACAAAGTTTATCAAATAAATGTGTCTTCAAAGGTTTACTTTTGAACGTAATTCACCATCTTGACTACCTTGTTCAGGACGCATTCTAAGCCTTCATTTACGGATTTTGCAACTAAATATACTACAATATGTTGATCATCATCAGCATCATCAATCAGCTTATTGAAGTCCACTGCTGGACGTAAGCCTCCCTAAATAGTTTCCACAGTCCGCAGTTTTGTGCTGTCTGCATCCAGTTCGTACTGATGCGTTTTAAGTCGTCTTTCTATGTTGATACGATATTCTTATTCTTTTTTTTAGCAAGAGACATAAATCCTTTTATGGAACCGACCATAGATGATGAACCATCCGTACATATACAAACAGGTTTCCTAAGACATGCCAACTGATGACAAATACTCATCTAGAATATTACAAACATAGCCATTCATCATAGCTTGATTCAGTCAAAATCAAGCCCAGTAGCCATACGTTCAAATTCTTTGCAACATAAAAATTGTTCAATTAATATTTCATCGCTATCGATAAATTGCGTGAACACTAATAACAGAGCTTTTCCTTAAATTTCACAACTTTCATCGACTTGCAAAGCGTAATATAAGCTTCTTTCATTTTCAAAACCACATTTTCTTCTATGTTATCAGACATTTCTATAATATGTCTTCGTACTGTGTTATCTGGAGGCCGCGGTGGCCTAGTAGTCAAGGTGTCACACTTCGGAGCCGCAAGTCCTGGGTTCAAATCCTGGACATGGTAATAATTAGCCACCATTCTCATGTAGATGGTTCTGGCAAAGTCATCACAGTAAAACCTCCCCGAATAGTGGCTCGCCAACAACGTTAAAAACTGTAAGGGCTCTCTACACTTGTGTCTAAGATCAAGACACCAAGCACAAGTGTAGCCTGTCGGAGGAGGTCAAGGCCCAATCTTGGGCTGTAGAGCCTTGGAGAGAGAGAGACTCTGTCGCCTGATAAAGGAATTTTCTTGATTTCAGCTTCAGCTGCTTCTACGAGCACTACCTTTACAAACATGACGGTAAAATTAATGTCTCTCCTATAGTATGTGGTGCTAATATTTCTTGCAGTGCAACTAATTCTGCGACTAACTAGCTGCCCTTTTGGACACGATCAGAAATTTTGAATTGTTTCCTAAAATTATTGCTTAGTTTTTTTTGTGAACAATGCAGTCTTTTAAAATATTCCACATTGAATTCAATGAACCTAAGCAAGACCAAAATTATGAGCCCTTTCGACCCCCATATTTGTATAGACAACAATATCATCGAGTGCGTGCAACAAGCCCAACCTATCTTGGGCACACTATGAAGGGGTACGAAAGAGCCGAATGTTCAAGATGAATCTGACTTACATGGGCAGCAAAGAAGTTTGTCAAACTCCGGTATATCTTAGAAAACGAGAATATTCCAATAATTCCAATAAATGTTTCGTTGACGCAATAGTTTACTAGGCACTATAGCTTCATTAGACAGTACTTCTCCACACATACTTGACACCATACCAAGTAAACCCGTATTCCAAAATATTTTCTTGGTTTAAACGGGTCTTACTCTTACATGCTTTTTTCTTAGTTGGAGCTTTACCTTCATTATGATTCCCGAGTAAGTATGTAAGTGTCTACGTGTCAAACAATGGCGTAATATTTTTGGGTATAAAACGGATGACAAGGTACCGACGACGACCCGAAACCAATACTATACTCAATTTTCACTTGTGTCAACTAGAAATTTCTGAGAATTTATGCTTAAAAACTTATGATATAAATATAAATAAAATGTAATATAAATAAAATGTAACTTTTACGGCACCCCTAAAAATAAATCGCGGTACACTTGGGTGCCGCTGCACCCAGTTGCGAACTTTTGGGCTAGACGCTAGACCAATGATTTTCAACCTTTTTCATTGAATAGTTCCCCTGACTAAAAATTAAAAATTCGTGGCACCCCTGACTCAAAAATAAAAAATTGAATCACCCTTGATTATGTGCTAGTTGATTTTTTGAGGTGGAAACACAAATCTGCAATTTGACTTAGTATTTTAATGCAAAAAAATTGAGGAAAAGCCGCAAAAGAACTCACAATGAGTTATCTTAAACTACTCAATTGAATTTCCAAGAAGATGGAAATTCACTTCTCCATGGTATTCGGCATGGCGCCGTGGCACCTTAAGGAAGGGCCTATTATGGCACCTTAAAATGCCGCGGCACCGCGGTTGAAATACTAGAAGCTTGCCAGGTAGTAAAGCCAGGTAAAAATGTAAATAACTTACTTGAAATTTGCTCCCTGTCCAAATCATTCTATAAACAAGAATTAATTGTTACAATTAATTATGGAGTTTAGATGGTTTTATGTGTGATTTAATTTTTGCAATATTTACGAATTTTTTTAATTTTGCGCTTTAAATTTGTTTTTGTAAATTATTGACTTAAGTTGGTAATATTGCCATTATCATATCATTATATATCATTATATATAATATTAACTTACTATTACTAATAAGTCTTTATTAATTAATTATAATAAATATGTCAATTTTACAAATCTTGCAAGGTTTTGTTGTTTGAACAGAATAGAGCTTTTTACGGTTCGTTAAGTGCATGCGCATCTGTCAAGTTTGACAGGCGGGAATATGAAAGTTTCGGGCAAATATTAAGGTTATACGTCAAAAACTTCGGGCAATTTTGACGTATAACATGGCGGAAATTGACGCATGCGCACAAAAAAAAATCAACTATGAAAAGGTCTATTATTTCGGTACGACTTTGGGTTAGGTTGGGATAAGTAAGGTTAGCAATATTAGCATCGCACCTAGTCTAGTTTTCGAGTTATCTGGGTCTAAATTAGGCTTAACTAGTTTGAATATGGTTAAATCTAGTTTACATAACTTGGAATGTCTGATAGACTTAACTTAATAGATTAACCTTGAGAAACTAAATGGACTTAAGACATAAGACTCAAGACGCAAGAATCAAGATTTAAGAGTCAATGCTTGATGGACTAAACTTGATAGATTAACCTAGATAGAATAAACTTGATAGATAAACCTTGTTGGACTAAACTTTATAGATAAACCTTAATAAACTAAACTTGATAGATTTGATAACCTGAAAAAACGTGTTAGATTAAACTTAATAGACTAAATATATAAACCTTGATGGACTAAATCAAGTTTTCAATTTACACGATAATGCAGAGGAGAGAAACGTTGGAGCAGCTTCTTAGCAATGGAAAGCAAGAGCAAAAATTATTGCAATTATTTCGTTAATTTCATTTCGGTTTTAAGTAATTTTAAGACGTTTAAAGAAAATCACCAACATTTGCCCAACTTATCTATTTATACATTTACGCATAGATTTTATTCAAACATTTTGGCACACTTATCTTCTAGTATTCTTTGCACACTTATCACTTATCAATAGAGTTAAAAATATTGTTAAGTTTGAATGAAATCGAGCGGCTGGTTTAAAAGTTTCAGTTTTTTAAGATTTCCTCACTTATTTACAACTAAATTGCAAAATGATTTCTATTGCCGTAATCTACGTTAAATTCTGCGTGTTTTGATATATAATATACAAAAATTGGGAAGGTGTCGAAAATCGCAATAATAATTTTTTTGAAACCTTCTTTGAATTCGCAAATTTTTCCATGTTACGGATATTGACATATAATACATCAAAATACCCGAAATTTTGTATAGAACCAAGAAATAATAATCTTCTTCTGTTTTGGTAAAACGTAAGCCTGAAATTGCGATTATAAACAACGCGCAAAATCGACTGCCTTCAGATTATTGTCAGAACTTTTTTCAAAATAATCGAATTTAACTAAATCTTCTTCTAAATTATTATAAATTAAATGGTGATTAAAAGCATGTTTCATACTTGCTGTTGCAAGGAAAGTAAACCTCTCAAACTGTCTTTAAAACGGATTCGAATGAGAATAGAACAGCTGTCGATTTTCTTAAGGCTAATCCTTTACAAGGATTCGTGGATTTTGACTTTATTTTGACGTCATTAATTTTGACTACATTAATTCGACACCAAAGATGCGATTGTTGCTTAATTTGCAAAACCTACGACTTAAAAAACACCAAAAATAAATCTAACATATCTTCCCAAAAAACGTTCCCTGGTCAAAATTTCCTTTTTTTTTCACGATCTACTATTAATAATTTCATCTACAATCTAATTTCTAACCCAGTTATCACAAAATATTTACCATCATCATCGTCCAATCCACAAAAAACCGACACAAACACAAAACTTGTTACGTCTGCATTCACCCGAGGAGGAACAAGATGCTCTTATAAGAAAAGCTCATCCAGTAGGTGGGGAGACTACGCAAGAAAACACACTATACACGTTTTTGCAATGTCCTTCTTTGCAAACTTTAATCACAGCGACATTTACAATCGACTGCATTCGACTAACCCACACACAAACTCCAGGAATCGGTACAGATTATACAATTAGGCTAAAGGTACAATTGGAATATTAAATTAATTTACATAAGTATTTGCTAATTTGCTCAATCGTCTCCGCCAGTCATCACTTCCATGAATTCTGCAACAAACACAAAAACATTTTATTAGAATTTAATTATTAACTATAGACTATGTATATTGACAAGTTTAATCCATATCTACATATTTGTTTATTAACTAGTTTTGCTTTGCAAACAAAACCAGACCAGACAAGAGCAGACAAGAGGAGACAACAGCAGACAAGTGCAGACAAGAGTAGACAAGAGAAAACAAGAGCAGACAAGAGTAAACTAAACCAGTCAAGAGCAGACAAGTGCAGACAAGAGCAGACAAAACCAGACAAGAGTAGACAAGAGAAATCAAGAGCAGACAAGATCAAACAAGAGTAAACAAAACTAGCCAAGAGCAGACAAGTGCAGACAAGAGCAGAGAAGAGCAGACAAAACCAGACAAAACCAGACAAGAGTAGACAAGAGTCGACAAGAGAAAACAAGAGCAGACAAGAGCAAACAAAACCAGTCAAGAGCAGACAAGTGCAGATAAGAGCAGAGAAGAGCAGACAAAACCAGACAAGAGAAATCAAGAGCAGACAAAACTAGACAAGAGAAATCAAGAGCAGAAAAGACCAAACAAGAGTAAACAAAACCAGATAAGAGCAGACAAGTGCAGACAAGAGCAGAGAAGAGCAGACAAAACCAGACAAGAGTAGACAAGAGAAAACAAGAACAGACAAGAGCAAACAAAACCAGACAATAGCAGAGAAGTGCAGACACGAGCAAACAAAAGCAGCCAATACTAGACAGGACGAGACATAAATAGACAAGGCTTGACAAGACTATACAAGGCTAAAGAAGACTAGATTAGACAAGATTAATCAATTCGAGACTGCAGTGAACAAGACTATAGATTATTGGATTAGTCTATGTGTGCCATTAATTATTTGTCTAGATAAGTTTGTGCTGATTTTGCTTGCCAATTTTTATCGAGTTTCTATTCTTGTGCTGTTCGATCGTTGTAGTTGGTTTGAGTTGAGATAATTTGCGACAGCAATTTTGCAACGGCTATAAAAGTGCGGGACGGCTGTGCATTGTTCTCCGTCCGCAAATAAACCTTGGCAGACTTTCGCTTGCGAGCTTTTCGTGAGACTTACCATCGAAGTCAACGGTGCCGGAGCCGTCGGAGTCGATTTCCGCGATCATCATGTCCAGCTCTTCGTTGGTGATCTTGTCGTCGAGCTCCTTGAGGATCTCCTTGAGGACGCTGGTGGAAATGTAACCGTTGCCTGTGGCGAGAAAATCGCAAGATAATTAGTTTTGTTGGAACTGTGGCGGCTTTAGCGTTTTTACCTTCTTTGTCGTAAAGGCGGAAGGCTTCTTTGAGTTCTTGCTGCATGGCTTCCGCGTCTTCCTCTACCATGAATCTGGAGGCCAAGGTGATGAATTCCTCGAACTCTAATTCACCAGAACCTGAACATTTTTACCATTTAAATCAATAAATTCTTATAAAAACACGGTTATTGCTAAACAAATTCGTGCATTTTGGAAATTACTGCTAATTTTTGAAAATTTAATTCAATAAATTCCTATAAAAACACAGTTTTTGCAAAACAAATTTGAGAAGTTACTGCTAATTTTTGCAAATTAATTTTTTGTGTGTGCTTATTTACCATCTTCGTCGACTTCACTGATGATGTCGTTGAGCATCTTCTCGTCCAACGAGATGCCCAACATGCCCAAAATGGTACCGATCATCACGGTACCAATGCTGCCCTTCTTCTCAACATCAAAGGTGTCGAAGGCATTCTTCAGCACTGAAATGCAATCAAAATTTATAAAACTAATTCAACCTCTTTGTCTAGTCTTGACTGTCTAGTTTTGTCTATCTAGTCTTGTCTGTGTGGTCTTGTCTGTCTTGTCTTATTTATCTAGTCTAGTCTGTCTAGTATTGTCTTTCTAGTCTTGTCTCTCTATACTTGTCTGTGTAGTCTTGTCTGTCTAGTCTTGTCTGTATAGTCTTGTCTGTATAGTCTTGTCTGTATAGTCTTGTCTGTATAGTCTTGTCTGTCCAGTCTTGTCTGTCTAGTCTTGTCTATCCAGTCTAATCTGTCTAGTTTTGTCTGTCCAGTCTTGTCTGTCTAGTCTTGTCTGTCTAGTCTTGTCTGTCTAATCTTGTCTGTCTAGTCTTGTGTGTCTAGACTTGTCTGTCTAGTCTTGTCTGTCTAGTCTAGTCTGTCTAGTCTTATTTGTCTAGTCTTGTCTGTCTGCTATTGTCTGTCTAGTCTTGTCTGTCTTGTCTTGTCTGTCTTGTCTTGTCTGTCAAGTCCTGCCTGTCTAGTGTTGTCTGTCTAGTCTGGTCTGTCTAGTCTGGTCTGTCTAGTCTGGTCTGTCTCGTCTGGTCTGTCTAGTCTGGTCTGTCTAGTCTGGTCTGTCTAGTCTGGTCTGTCTAGTCTGGTCTGTCTAGTCTTGTCTGCCTAGTCTTGTCTGTCTTGTCCTGTCTGTCTAGTCTTGTCTGTCTAGTCTTGTCTGTCTAGTCTTGTCTGTCTAGTCTTGTCTGTCTAGTCTTGTCTGTCTAATCTTGTCTGTCTAGTCTTGTCTGTCTAGTCTTATCTGTCTAGTTTTCTCTGTCCAGTCTTGTCTGTCTAGTCTTGTCTGTCTAGTCTTGTCTGTCTAGCCTTGTCTGTCTAGTCTTGTCTGTCTAGTCTTGTCTGTCTAATCTTGTCTGTCTAGTCTTGTCTGTCTAGTCTTGTCTGTCTAGTCTTCTCTGTCCAGTCTTGTCTGTCTAGTCTTGTCTGTCTACTCTTGTCTGTCCAGTCTTGTCTGTATAGTCTTGTCTGTCTAGTCTTGTCTGTCTAGTCTTGTCTGACTAGTCTTGTCTGTCTAGTCTTGTCTATCTAGTCTTGTCTGTCTAGTCTTGTCTGTCTAGTCTTGTCTGTCTAGTCTTGTCTGTCTAGTCTTGTCTGTCTAGTCTTGTCTGTCTAGTCTTGTCTGTCTAGTCTTGTCTGTCTAGTCTTGTCTGTCTAGTCTTGTCTGTCTAGTCTTGTCTGTCTAGTCTTGTCTGTCTAGTCTTGTCTGTCTAGTCTTGTCTGTCTAGTCTTGTCTGTCTAGTCTTGTCTGTCTAGTCTTGTCTGTCTAGTCTTGTCTGTCTAGTCTTTTCTGTCTAGTCTTGTCTGTCTAGTCTTGTCTGTCTAGTCTTGTCTGTCTAGTCTTGTCTGTCTAGTCTTGTCTGTCTAGTTTTGTCTGTCTAGTCTTGTCTGTCTAGTCTTGTCTGTCTAGTCTTGTCTGTCTAGTCTTGTCTGTCTAGTCTTGTCTGTCTAGTCTTGTCTGTCTAGTCTTGTCTGTCTAGTCTTGTCTGTCTAGTCTTGTCTGTCTAGTCTTGTCTGTCTAGTCTTGTCTGTCTAGTCTTGTCTGTCTAGTCTTGTCTGTCTAGTCTTGTCTGTCTAGTCTTGTCTGTCTAGTCTTGTCTGTCTAGTCTTGTCTGTCTAGTCTTGTCTGTCTAGTCTTGTCTGTCTAGTCTTGTCTGTCTAGTCTTGTCTGTCTAGTCTTGTCTGTCTAGTCTTGTCTGTCTAGTCTTGTCTGTCTAGTCTTGTCTGTCTAGTCTTGTCTGTCTAGTCTTGTCTGTCTAGTCTTGTCTGTCTAGTCTTGTCTGTCTAGTCTTGTCTGTCTAGTCTTGTCTGTCTAGTCTTGTCTGTCTAGTCTCGTCTGTCTAGTCTTGTCTGTATAGTCTTGTCTATTGACTCTTCTCTAGTCTATACCAATCTGCCTAGTCTTAGTTGTTTAATCACACATTTTCAAAACTTGTCTGTTTACTATTATATTTGTAGTTGGGTTTCCTTTGTCTCTGCGGCTATTTTTATATAAATGTTAATCGCTCTTTGCCTTGATTTTATTTAATTCTCAAACATTTGTGTCGACTGATCTAATAATAACAAAGCTCGCTTATTGTAAGACCGGGATTTACAACTCAATGGACCGATCCAATTTCCAAACTGCCAATATTTATTATCAATTTCAAATGAACTTTGTTGGATTGGTGAATCTTCACCGATTTGAATCAGCCAATCTTCTCTGAACTGAATATCCTAACATTGCAATTATAACAATTTTAGCTTATCTGTAGCAGTCTGATTGAAATCAGGCTCTATTATCGATTTTAAACTAGTTGTACTACTTTACTGCAAATAAATTATTCTGTAGACGCAGAAAAGCTTAAAGTAATGCAATTAACATGCCTTTCATAATGTTTTCTTCATATCAACACTACTTCCAATAGACTAGTGTCTACTAGACACATGCACTTGACACTAGATCAGCATGAGTCTATGAGTATATAACTATAATAGGAGTCTATTACCAATATACACTTGAGATTAGATCAGTATGAGTCTATAATCTATAATGTGAGTCTACTACAGATATGCACTTGAGACTAGATCAGTATGAATCTATAATCTATAATGTGAGTCTGCTACAAGTTTACACTTGAGACTAGATCTGTATGAGTCTATAATCTATAATGTGGGTCTACTAGAGATATAGACTTAACACTAGATCAATATGAGTCTATAAACTATAATAGGAGTTTACTACAGATATACACTTGAGACTGGATCAGTGTAAGTCTATAATCTATAATATGAATCTGCTATAGATATAGTTTTGCCATTAGATCAGAGGTCAACAAACATATTTCATGGAGGGTTTACAATGTTTGTTATATCGGGATTGATAAAGTGATAAATGATAAATAAATAGATAAATAATAAATAATAAAATGATAAATAAAGTGAATAAGATTGATAAATTTTACGTATTAGGAGAATATACTTACAGGCAATTTGTTCTTTGTTGAGTTCTTCAGCCTGGTTTCAGCACCGAAAGAGAGACAAACAAAACGATTTTAAAAACGAATTCCATAGCAAATCAGTTTGATATTCAATAAGTGTAATTATAACCCACCATTGCGATTTATTTAGTCTTCTGCGTTTAATTCCTGCACCAATGAGGATCACTAGGTCACTAGAGATGATTGAGACGTCTTTCGGTCCCTTATAAACGCGGAAACGCTTGCACCGCCTGGGCGGAGTTTTTCCCGGACCTTTACCTCCTCCGTTATAGTCCTTTCCCAAAAAACTTTAATTAACACACACACCCAAAACCACCAATTACACCGTTTTTCGTCGCGACTTATTTTTAAAATCTACATAGAAAACACTACAATCGATTCCTAAATATAATTCAAGTTTTACAGACAAGATTAAAGAGATAAGATTAGACAGACTAGACAGACAAGAGTAGACAGACAAGAGTAGACAGACAAGAGTAGACAGACAAGACTAGACAGACAAGACTAGACAGACAAGAGTATAGAGATGAGAGTAGACACACGAGACTAGACAGACAAGATTAGACAGACAAGACTAGACAGACAAGACTAGACAGACAAGACTAGACGGACAAGACTAGACAGACAAGACTAGACAGACAAGACTAGACAGACAAGACTAGACAGACAAGACTAGACAGACAAGACTAGACAGACAAGACTAGACAGACAAGACTAGACAGACAAGACTAGACAGACAAGACTAGACAGACAAGACTAGACAGACAAGACTAGACAGACAAGACTAGACAGACAAGACTATACAAACAAGACTAGACTGACAAGACTAGACAGACAAGACTAGACAGACAAGACTAGACAGACAAGACTAGACAGACAAGACTAGACAGACAAGACTAGACAGACAAGACTAGACAGACAAGACTAGACAGACAAGACTAGACAGACAAGACTAGACAGACAAGACTAGACAGACAAGACTAGACAGACAAGACTAGACAGACAAGACTAGACAGACAAGACTAGACAGACAAGACTAGACAGACAAGACTAGACAGACAAGACTAGACTGACAAGACTAGACTGACAAGACTAGACAGACAAGACTAGACTGACAAGACTAGACTGACAAGACTAGACAGACAAGACTAGACAGACAAGACTAGACAGACAAGACTAGACAGACAAGACTAGACAGACAAGACTAGACAGACAAGACTAGACAGACAAGACTAGACAGACAAGACTAGACAGACAAGACTAGACAGACAAGACTAGACAGACAAGACTAGACAGACAAGACTAGACAGACAAGACTAGACAGACAAGACTAGACAGACAAGACTAGACAGACAAGACTAGACAGACAAGACTAGACAGACAAGACTAGACAGACAAGACTAGACAGACAAGACTAGACAGACAAGACTAGACAGACAAGACTAGACAGACAAGACTAGACAAACAAGACTAGACAGACAAGACTAGACAGACAAGACTAGACAGACAAGACTAGACAGACAAGACTAGACAGACAAGACTAGACAGACAAGACTAGACAGACAAGACTAGACAGACAAGACTAGACAGACAAGACTAGACAGACAAGACTAGACAGACAAGACTAGACAGACTAGACAGACAAGACTAGACAGACAAGACTAGACAGACAAGACTAGACAGACAAGACTAGACAGACAAGACTAGACAGACAAGACTAGACAGACAAGACTAGACTGACAAGACTAGACTGACAAGACTAGACAGACAAGACTAGACAGACAAGACTAGACAGACAAGACTAGACAGACAAGACTAGACAGACAAGACTAGACAGACAAGACTAGACAGACAAGACTAGACAGACAAGACTAGACAGACAAGACTAGATAGACAAGACTAGACAGACAAGACTAGACAGACAAGACTAGACAGACAAGACTAGACAGACAAGACTAGACAGACAAGACTAGACAGACAAGACTAGACAGACAAGACTAGACAGACAAGACTAGACAGACAAGAGTAGACAGACAAGACTAGATAGACAAGACTAGACAGACAAGACTAGACAGACAAGACTAGACAGACAAGACTAGACAGACAAGACTAGACAGACAAGACTAGACAGACAAGACTAGACAGACAAGACTAGACAGACAAGACTAGACAGACAAGACTAGACAGACAAGACTAGACAGACAAGACTAGACAGATAAGACTAGACAGACAAGACTAGACAGACAAGACTAGACAGACAAGACTAGACAGACAAGACTAGACAGACAAGACTAGACAGACAAGACTAGACAGACAAGACTAGACAGACAAGACTAGACAGACAAGACTAGACAGACAAGACTAGACAGACAAGACTAGACAGACAAGACTAGACAGACAAGACTAGACAGACAAGACTAGACAGACAAGACTAGACAGACAAGACTAGACAGACAAGACTAGACAGACAAGACTAGACAGACAAGACTAGACAGACAAGACTAGACAGACAAGACTAGACAGACAAGACTAGACAGACAAGACTAGACAGACAAGACTAGACAGACAAGACTAGACAGACAAGACTAGACAGACAAGACTAGACAGACAAGACTAGACAGACAAGACTAGACAGACAAGACTAGACAGACAAGGCTAGACAGACAAGACTAGACAGACAAGGCTAGACAGACAAGGCTAGACAGACAAGACTAGACAGACAAGACTAGACAGACAAGACTAGACAGACAAGACTAGACAGACAAGACTAGACAGACAAGACTAGACAGACAAGACTAGACAGACAAGACTAGACAGACAAGACTAGACAGACAAGACTAGACAGACAAGACTAGACAGACAAGACTAGACAGACAAGACTAGACAGACAAGACTAGACAGACAAGACTAGACAGACAAGACTAGACAGACAAGACTAGACAGACAAGACTAGACAGACAAGACTAGACAGACAAGACTAGACAGACAAGACTAGACAGACAAGACTAGACAGACAAGACTAGACAGACAAGACTAGACAGACAAGACTAGACAGACAAGACTAGACAGACAAGACTAGACAGACAAGACTAGACAGACAAGACTAGACAGACAAGACTAGACAGACAAGACTAGACAGACAAGACTAGACAGACAAGACTAGACAGACAAGACTAGACAGACAAGACTAGACAGACAAGACTAGACAGACAAGACTAGACAGACAAGACTAGACAGACAAGACTAGACAGACAAGACTAGACAGACAAGACTAGACAGACAAGACTAGACAGACAAGACTAGACAGACAAGACTAGACAGACAAGACTAGACAGACAAGACTAGACAGACAAGACTAGACAGACAAGACTAGACAGACAAGACTAGACAGACAAGACTAGACAGACAAGACTAGACAGACAAGACTAGACAGACAAGACTAGACAGACAAGACTAGACAGACAAGACTAGACAGACAAGACTAGACAGACAAGACTAGACAGACAAGACTAGACAGACAAGACTAGACAGACAAGACTAGACAGACAAGACTAGACAGACAAGACTAGACAAACAAGACTAGACAGACAAGACTAGACAGACAAGACTAGACAGACAAGACTATACAAACAAGACTAGACTGACAGGACTAGACAGACAAGACTAGACAGACAAGACTAGACAGACAAGACTAGACAGACAAGACTAGACAGACAAGACTAGACAGACAAGACTAGACAGACAAGACTAGATAGACAATACTAGACAGACAAGACTAGACAGACAAGACTAGACAGACAAGACTAGACAGACAAGACTAGACAGACAAGACTAGACAGACAAGACTAGACAGACAAGACTAGACAGACAAGACTAGACAGACAAGACTAGACAGACAAGACTAGACAGACAAGACTAGACAGACAAGACTAGACAGACAAGACTAGACAGACAAGACTAGACAGACAAGACTAGACAGACAAGACTAGACAGACAAGACTAGACAGACAAGACTAGACAGACAAGACTAGACAGACAAGACTAGACAGACAAGACTAGACAGACAAGACTAGACAGACAAGACTAGACAGACAAGACTAGACAGACAAGACTAGACAGACAAGACTAGACAGACAAGACTAGACAGACAAGACTAGACAGACAAGACTAGACAGACAAGACTAGACAGACAAGACTAGACAGACAAGACTAGACAGACAAGACTAGACAAACAAGACTAGACAGACAAGACTAGACAGACAAGACTATACAAACAAGACTAGACTGACAGGACTAGACAGACAAGACTAGAGAGACAAAACTAGACAGACAAGACTAGACACATTGGATTTAGCTTAATGTTAAATTAGATGTCTGTTTAGCAATTAGTAAAACTAAGTCAATTAGATGAAATCAATAAACGCGATCGCGTTAATTAATGCATGCAGTTGTTGAAAGCCTTTGCCAAAAAAACCGACGAATGCGAGAAACTCGTCCCGAATGTTGCGAATTCCGTCTGGTCGCGTGTCGCCTGAACTTTATAACGGATTTCGGCCGTCCTGGCGACGCGCCAGCGCCGCGGTGCTCCAATCGCGGCATCCGAATTTATTTCCAACACTCTAAACCACTGTAAAGTGAACTAGGCGAGAACATCTAAAATGTCTTTTTTTTTTGCTCGCCCGAAGAATAAATAAACCGACAAGTTTAACCGACGATTAATCTCAGCTGGCACGAGCTTCACAAGTTTCGGGAATGTAAATAGAATGGACGGGGTTTAATTGATGGGATTAGACAGACGGACGAGATTAAATGGAACGATTAGACAGAAAAAAGACTAGACTAGTAGATAGCATTCAATCGCATTCCCACTTAAAAAAAAAAAAAAAAAAAAAACGTAAACTCGCGAAACTAAAATATGTCTAGATAGACATAGGCATATATACTAGACATAGACTATTGATGAAACAGACCATTGAACAGACAATTGAAACTCACGACACTAACATATGACTAGATAGACATAGGCATATATACTAGACATAGACTATTGATCACACCGACATTGATGGGCAAAACTAAACAGCCGTTATTATATGGATTAGACTGAACAAGAGTAGACAAGCAGTAATAAAGAGCTTCAACTACTCAGATTTGACTGGACAGATAAGGCCTGGCAGACAAAACTAATTTCGTTAGATGAAAGGAATTCCATTACGCTTTTTCTCTCCTGGTTTAGATTTAGTTCCGAGGAAATTGAGTCCAGACGGTGTGTTTACTTTATTTATAAAACTAATTCTACATGTGTGATTTAGTTGGAACTTATTCAAGATCTAGGTGATCTATTCTTAGCCACAAGAAACGACTACAAAGGGATTGAATTGTCTGACCGCATTTAGTCTTGTCTATTTATTTCATCAAATTTATCTAGTCTAATCTATTTGTCCAATTATTGAATAATTAGTGACATTTTGTTGTTTAAATTATTGAATAATTAACAACTTACGTTGAATTAAAAAATTCACTATTTTTTCTAAAAAAAAAAAAAAAAAAAAAAAAAATAATATAGAGATGAAGAGTAGAAAGTATGAATTACCATGTCGCAACCATCATAAGCTCTCACTAAAGCCCCTATTCCACCTAGTCTTTTAGTATGCGCCATCCCGCTTTCGCATATTTTGCATTCATTCAGGGTAATCGCAACCATCCCATTCATGAATAACTAAACAATCCTTATAACTATTTCATTAACTGCAATACTTTATTCAACTTAACATTGCGGCTTAAAGTAAATGTTGTCTTCGTCATTGTGTTCTTGTGCTGGATGGCAAGGTGGAAGCGGCGTTGGAAGATGACTGACTTCGTAGCCGTCGTTGAAGAAGACATCGGGTTGCGCTCTCTGCTCCCTTGCGCAGTCTAAAGTCTTTTTCCGGCTTTGTCCGATAGCCTTAGGGTACGATAGCTCCTATTCGTGAATAACTAAACAATCCTTATAACTATTACTAATATATAACTTAACATTGCGGCTTAAAGTAAATGTTGTCTTCGTAAATATGTTCTTGTGCTGGGTGACAAGGCGGAAGAGGCGGAGGAAGATGACTGACTTCGTAGCCGTCGTTGAAGCAGACATCGGGTTGCGCTCTCTGCTCCCTAGCACAGTCTATGGTATTTTCCCGGCATTGGATGTAACTGCTGTCCGATAGCCTTCGTGTACGAGAGCTCGCTCTGAATTTCAGCTTCTCGTAAATTGGAGTTATATAAGAAGGGTCGTACACTTCCATTGGCGGTGGAGTGGGTGGTTGGTCTTTGGGCAATATGCTTTTGCTGCTGAACGTCCTTTCCAAATCTTTGGGAAGGATCACGGCTTCTGTGGTCTTATTGCCGATGATTATGACGCGTTTATTGCCTTTGATTAGGTTGGGGTGTTGGCGGATGCAGAAGAAGACGATGATGCCGGTGGTGAAGACGCAGAGGAATATAGTCACCACAAACGAGCTTATCACAGCGGCTTTCGTCTTGTTTTCAAGCCAAGATCTCTCATCCCAAACCGCAGGGGTTTTCAATCCGAAGCAGCCTCTCACCGCCACGGTAGTCTCGTTCCCAAAGTGCAGACAAAACGTGTAAAACGTCTCGCGTTCCAAATCCTCCAAGTAGATCTTCTCTTGCAAATCCCCGACGCAATTCACCTCTCCTCCCATCGATTTGTAGTAGAACAAGTTGAAGCTGCGGAAGGCTCCAAACAACTCAACTTCCATCACCGGGTAGTCTTCGAAGTCGTTGAAGCTGAAGTTTACCGTTTGATTCCGCACCAACACGCTGATCTCATCCACGAACACCTTCTCGGCATCGAGAGGAAGCAACGACCGCTTGTTCCTGCCATCCTTACATCGAAGAACCACAATGCTCTCGTATTCTGGCCCAGGCGTTGATACAACGGTCATTGTCGTCAAATTTGTCGATGGCAAATCACTTACAGTCGTAGAAAACGTTGACCCAGCAGAAGAAGAGTTTGGAGGATCCGTTCCACTTGTAGTACTACTCGTTGAAAGTGTCGCATTTGTTGGTTTAGTTTGTGGTTCCTTTGTTGTTGTTGTAATTGGTGCTTGCGTTGTTGTTGTAGTGGTGGTAGTTGGTTCTTCTGTTGTAGTAGTACTAGCAATTGGTTCTTCTGTTGTAGTAGTACTAGCAATTGGTTCTTCTGTAGTTGTTGTAGTAGTGGTAGTTGGTTTTTCTGTAGTAGTAGTAGTAATTGGTTCTTTTGTAGTTGTTGTAGTGGAGGTAGATGGTTCTTCTGTTGTAGTAGTAGTAGTAATTGGTACTTCTGTTGTTGTTGTAGTAATTGTAGGTGGTTCTTCTGTAGTTGTTGTAGTAGTGGTCGTTGGTTCTTCTGTTGTAGTAGTAGTGGTAATTGGTTCTTCTGTAGTTGTTGTAGTAGCGGTAGATGGTTCTTCTGTTGTAGTCGTAGTAGTAATTGGTACTTCTGTTGTTGTTGTAGTAGTTGTAGCTGGTTCTTCTGTTGTTGTTGTTGTAGTAGTGGTAGTTGGTTCTTCTGTTGTTGTTGTTGTAGTAGTGGTAGTTGGTTCTTCTGTTGTAGTTGTTGTAGTAGTGGTAGTTGGTCCTTCTGTTGTTGTTGTTGTTGTGGGATAGCATGCAGGATTCCATTCGAATTGTTCGAAGGGAGTTTCGTTTTTGCAAAGTGGAGGTCGGTCACGGCTCACGGAAGTGTTTGGCATGGATGCGAATTCTTTGAACCAAAACAGAGGACATTCGCACTCCCATTCGTTTCCGTCGGCGAAGATTTCTTTGGGGAATTCGGCGTTTGGGTCAAAGGTGCCTTTCTGCAAAGTCCGAAATTTGTTTTTGCTTATATCTAGAGTGCCTATTTGGACGTGCTTGAAGGTATCAACGTGGATCTTCGTGAGATAATTGTCGCTTAAGTTCAAGGTTTGGAACGGTCCGAGATTGTGGAAGGTTGTCTCGGAGAGTTCTTCAAGCGAGTTCGAACTCAAGTCGATGATTTGCAAGGTGTTCGCGTGCTGCAGCAAATTGGAAACTTCTTCCTGGCTCTTCAACAGCTTATGGATTGTTAGATTTACCAAATTTGTTTCCGCGAAAACTCCACCGTCCACTTTAAACTCGTTGTTACTATTCCGAAACTCAAAATCTATGGCGAAATTTTTAAGCGAGTCCATTCCTGCGAAGAAAGATTTCGCCAAATGTTTTAAGCGAGCATCTGAAATCAGCAAGGTTTCTAATTCCTCGAACGGCGGATTGGTGAAAGCTCCTTCTCCGACTTTCTCGAAACTACTTTTAATAAACTCAAGCTTACGCACTTTCTTCTTCAAATTCCTCAACCAATCAGTCGGTATGATCTGATAAGAGAAACTCGTGTAGTAAATTTGAATCGAAATTTCCGCACAATCCATCTAAAAAACAAAATTTGCAAGGATTTTTTAAACCTCAAATTGATTCTCTTACTTGACTGCTTCCTTCAATAATCTTTTCCTGAATCTTATCATCTGCTAAGCTTTCGCAGACCAAATTGCACGATCCGTCAGCTTGACAAAGATTGTTTTGTCGTTCAACCGAAATGCTTCTAGTTTTAAAACTAGCTTTTGAGCTAGACTTGCACAAACTTGGCCCAGACGAATCCAAGGTGTAGGAAATCACGATTAGCAACAACACGCAAAAAATCGAAATCGCGACGCATCCCGCAATCGTCCTATTCCTCTTCTTAAACCACCGCTGAAGCCTACAAAAAAATTCTTAAATTTGCGCACGGAATAACCGAAAGTTTTTTTTACCTGTTTGGGGTGTTTCGCAACATTTTGCACGCTAATTCGAACAGACTGCGTATCGTTATCAATTTGTCCAATTCGCGAGATTAGTCGAACACGGAAATTTGCATCTCGCCTTTGTCAACAAATTTGCGCAGATAATTTCGCCATCTGCTCGAGGGAGATTACGCGCCGATTAATATCGATGGTGCGTCACAAACACTAATTAGCACAACTCAATAAATAACTGCACTAAATGTGTTGCAATTTCCACGAAATAACTGCAATCCATTTATTGACTCACTTCGCCGTTTAAACTCGTTTGTTTTGTTCTGCGAAATATTTGCAAAGTTTACTGAAATTATTTGGAGTTTGGAGGAGGTTCTAGAAGAACAGACAATGTTAGACAAGACAAGATGAGATAATACCAGATAAGAGCAGACAAAAGCAGAGAACAAAATTTCCAAAAAAAAATTCAACAAAAATTTTCCATCATTTCGTTCGAAAAATATGTCCTTTTTCGGTTTTTTCGATTTTCTCGAGAACGGTAAAAAGCAGCGAAATTATTTTCGGCACACAGAAACTACACGACAAGACGAACAAGTCGATGTATAAATTATCCGCAAAGATTCAGTAATTCATCGCGAAATTTTAAACTGAAATTTACCCGATTCTCGATTTGCTAAGTAAATGTTGCGGAAACAGTTACAGGTAATCAAAAACGGATTGCGGCATCGTTTTCAGAAGGCCATTTTCCTGTGAATGCAATAAGATTGACCGTGTGAACTTCACGACTTTCCGAGATATCTATTCGAGCGCTGAAATTTCTTAAAAATTTCTTCAAATCTTGCAGGCGATAGTGAACGGAAAGAGCTAGCGAAATATAATATGTATATCTGTAATGAGCAGCAAAAATCCTTTCAAAAACGTTTTTTAATTTTGCTGTAACTCAAAAAATAACGATTTTGACAAAATCGCTTTTCTCGTATTTCGTCGTTTCCGCGGTCTAGAGTCCCGTGTCGATGGTATTTCTTAATTGGAAGCTTCCTAGGGAATATTATATACGTTTTCTGGCTAATTTTGGGGCGCTGAATCGATCGGTGAAGACAAAAATTCTCTATTGGGAGCCGTACAAAAGTTATAACAGCGTGAAATCAGTCGGAAATGCGAGCTGGTGTAAAGCGAAAAAATGTATAAAACTTGTTTATTTGTAACTTTAGAGCGAAATAAAGTGGGAAACCGTTTTTAACACTTCGATTATCTTCGGGTAACCAAAAAAAATCAGGAAAAAATCGTTCGAAAAATAAGTGCTTTTTCGGTTTTTTTTCGATTTGCTCGAGAACGGTAAAAAGCAGCGAAATTATTTTCGGCACACTAAAACTACACAATAAGGCGAACAAGTAGATGTGCAAATTGTCCGCAAAGATTCAATAATTCATCTCGAAATTTTAAACTGAAATTTACCCGATTCTCGAATTGATAAGTAGATTTCGCGGAAACGGTTGCAGGTAGTCAAAAACAGATTGCGGCATCGTTTTCAGACGGTCATTTTCCTATGGGTACAATAAGATTGACCGTGGCAAATTCACGACTTTCCGAGATCTCACTCGAGCGCTGAAATTTCTTAAAAATGTCTTCAATTCTTGCAGGTGATAGTGAACGGAAAAACCTAGCGAAATATAATTTGCATAGCTGTAATCAGCAGCAAAAATGCTTTCAAAAACCTTTTTAAGTTTTGCTGTAGCTCAAAAAATAACGATTTTCGATTTTCTCGCATTTCGTCGTTTCCGCGGTCTAGACTCCCTGTGTCGATGTTATTTCTAAACTGAAAGCAGCCTAGGGAATATTATATATATTTTCTAGGTAATTTTGGGACGCTGAATCGATTGGTGAAGACTAGAAGTCTCTGTGGTGAGCCGTTCAAAAGCTATGACGACGTGAAATCAGTTGGAAATGCGAGATGGTGTACAGCGAAAAAATATATACAAGACTAGATAAGACCAGGCAACACCAGACAAGACTAGACAAGACCAGAGAAGACCAGACAAGACCAGACAAGACCAGGCAAGACCAAACAAGACCCGACAAGCTACTCCTTTCCACACGAAAATATAGAAAATTTAGTAGAAACACTAGGAGTACTAGGCCAGAACTCAACCATGGAGGAGAACAGTGTTAGATGAACTAAAAGCCCAGAAAACCTCTTGGAGTGAAGCCAAAGCAATGGCCCAGAATAGGGTCCGCTGGAGGGTGCTTATGGAGGCTCTATGCTCCACCTAGGAGTCCAGAACCCATATATATATTACCCACTCTATTACCCACCATTGGGGATCGATCCCCAATATAGGGATTTGGCGTTAAAGTCTTTAGCTATAGATACTTTCTTCCCTTTACGTCATATGTTCTGGCCTAGTATATATATATATATATATATAAATATATATATATATATATATATATATATATATATATACTTTATAGTATATAGCTATATATACTTTCTTCCCTTTACGTCATATGTTCTGGCCTAGTATATATATATATATATATATATATATATATATATATATATATATATATATATATATATATATATATATATATACTAGGCCAGAACATATGACGTAAAGGGAAGAAAGTATATATAGCTATATTCTATAAAGTATATATATATATATATATATATATATATATATATATATATATTTATATATATATATATACTAGGCCAGAACATATGACGTAAAGGGAAGAAAGTATATATAGCTAAAGACTTTAACGCCAAATCCCTATATTGGGGATCGATCCCCAATGGTGGGTAATAGAGGCGACCTAGTCATGGACTGGGCAGGTGAACTAGACTTTGTTTTACAAAATAAAGGAGCTGCGTGCACGTTCGTTAGAGAAAGGTCCCAATGCACAATAGACCTTACTTTCTCAACAATAAGTCTACATATCTCCAATATGATCCAAGACTAGACAGTGTTCTAGAAGAAAGCCTAAGTGATCATTGAGACATTCTGTGCAGCGTAGAAGAAGGCACGAGCAGATACACCAAGGAAGAATTGTATTCTTCCGTACGCCAGGGAAGTATCTTGATAAGGAGAAAATTGCAACAAATCTTTCAATAGAAATAGCACGAACACACAGGCGAAGCGCTGATACCCTAGTAGGCGTAATGACGATGGCATGTGATGCCACTCTAATTAAGAAAAGAGGACCATCAAGAAGAAAATTCGTGTATTGGTCGAACGATGAAGTTGCTAGCATGAAGGCTTCAAGTGCCGCTGCAAGAAGGAAATTCCTGCCCAAAAAGAATTAAAAACGAAGAGGATGCCCAAAAACTGAAAAAACTCAAGAAATCAAAAAAGGATCTGCGCGACGCAATCAACAAGTCAAAACGGGAAGAAACTCTGCGAAGATCTTGACGATAATATATGGGGAGACGCCTTCCAAATATGTTAAAAAAAGCTTAAAATTACAACCCCAAGCGTACAAATGACGATGGAGTGAATGCTTCTGGTGGTTGAAGCTCTTTTCCTTGCCAGGAAACAACCCTTCTTTTGGGAGCAATCCAAAGTAATGGAAACACGACCATTCAACGAAGAGGAACTGGTTATCGCAATAAATCGTATACGTAACGGAACAGCAGCAGGACTAGACGACATGCCACCAGAAGTGATCAAGACCATCGCCCAGCATCATGCTACGTTAACTCTTGAAGTAATTAACGTTCTCCTAACTTTCCACATAAATAGAAACGTTCAAGACTAGTGTTGTAATAAAAACTATACCGACCCACGTGTTTAGGA
Organism: Phosphuga atrata; assembly: GCA_944588485.1. Lineage (NCBI taxonomy): Eukaryota > Metazoa > Arthropoda > Insecta > Coleoptera > Silphidae > Phosphuga > Phosphuga atrata. The sequence continues at coordinate 62,696,203 of OX155902.1, read as the reverse complement.
ACATTCCTTTACGCTCCCTTGGTCCCATGGTTATCATGCTATAGCCAATAATTCTTATAGTTAATTACCATTATGACATCCACCCGTCGTAATAAAACCCCTTCAAGCCACACGTGATTTTGGGGACATTCCAATCCACTGTCCCACGCTTAAAAGATTTAAAGTCTTTTAGATGATAATCACGTGCATGAATTTTTATCTCCCATGGATATCTTTTATTATCCGAAATGGAATTCTCGGAAAGACACTTAAAACATAAAAACGTCCCCATCAAAATAATCATGTAGACCAGATTAGTGTCTTTGGGAACCTTTTTAGTTGTTTGTGTAAATATATTATATATGCACTACGACTTACGTCCTAAGCTCAAACGACGCTAAAGTCGCATAGGGGAGGAGTCAAGTAGGAGGAGCATCCTCATATTTAATTTAGGGGTGTGCACAAACCCCCACAGAACACCACAGGGATGATATAAATATCTCAAGTTGGTTCTTAAGTTTTGTTAACTTGTCTTGGTTGTAGGCTTAATGTAATATAATATTTAGTTACTTTATTCAGTCTACTACTTTTCATTTAATAAACTTCGTGCCTGACGAATACCAGACCACAGAAGCAACAAGATCTCGAGATAGGTAAAACTATCTCAGTGTCCGAAGAATTGCAGGCCAGCAGATCCTTATTCACAACACTAGTTCTCATTAAGAAGGGAGAGAAACCAATTGGGGAACCATCGTTATATGGGCCTCTATGTATACTAGACGTGTTAGAAAAACTCTACTAATGAACCTACAAAAGGACTGGGGTTATCCAACAGGCAGTAAGGTTTTAGAAAAGGCAGGTCAAGTATAGACGCAGTCGATGCAGTTTTAAAAAGCGCAGGGAAAGCTAGAACGGGCACAAAGAGAACATGGAAAATTCGCATTTAACTTTTGATGCGCGTAATGCGTTTCAATAATGGGTGAACTGACAAGGAGACGCATAGCTCCGTATCGGTTACGGATGATGAAAAGTTTCCTAACCAACAGGAAATTAGTGCTGCAAGCCCAAAATGAGACGGTCGAAATAGAAGTAAGTTGTGGGATTCCTCAAGGCTCTATATTGGATCCTACACTGTGGAACCTCTTATACGGCGGTATTGTATGAACGAAATTGGCAGAGAGCGCCAAATTAATTGGATTCGCAGATGAGTTGGCGCTTGTTGTAGCTGCCAAAAACAAACACGCAATAATGAGTACTGCAAATCGTGTAATGGACACAGTGGATTGTGACTAAGAAACTTAAATTGGCGCCTGAGAAAACGGAGTGCTACTATCAGGACGAAGAAAACTAAGATCAATAAAATGTAAAGTAGGAAGCACAGAAATGGTCCTGAAACCACATATTAAATACCTTAGCCTTATAATTGATGAAGGGCTAACATTCGTTGCACACCTTACTGAGGCGACAGGAAAAAGTCTAATGGAGCAAATATTGCCAAACAAAGGAGGAGCCAGACGTATATACCACACGTAGAATGAAGACGTATTGCACACCATTTTGTTCGAAAATTATTCTAGTTTATATATTTGTAAACCGGAATTCGATCCGTTTTCCGGTTTTCAAAATATCCGGTTTTGAATGCAAGATTGCGTGAAATGATTAAACAAATTCAGCAAATAATTTGTAAACAAGTTGGTTTTTAGAAATCGGGTTATAATTAGCAAACCGGAACTGCAAATGGCAATTGTTAGAAGCACTTTCTTAAGTTTTTAGTTGCTGAATCAGATATTGAAAACCAGAAGTTTATAGATTTAACCGTTTCTATGATATTTGCAATTTAGTGTATGTTCTGGTTTTTTTTTGCAAAATTCGCAATAATTCGCAAACCACACGCAGAATTAAAACGTATTGCAGACCATTTTGTTCTAAAATTATTCCAGTTTATAAATTTTTAAACCGGAGATCGATACATTTTCCGGTTTAAAAATATCCGGTTTTGAGTGTAAAATTGCCTGAAATGAATAAACAAATTCAGCAAATAATTTGTAAACACGTTGGTTTTTAATAATCGGGTTAAGAAACTAGCAAACCGTAGGCGCAAATGGCAATTTTTAGGTGCACTTTCATAGATTTCGAGTTGCTGAATCAGAAATTGAAAACCGGAAGTTTCTAAATTTAACCCTTGCTATGATATTTGCAATTTAGTTTAAATTCCGTTTTTTTGTAAAATTTGCAATAATTCGCGAACCACAAGTAGAATTAAGACATATTGCACACCATTTTGTTCGAAAATTATTCCAGTTTACAAATTTGTAAACCAGAAATCGATAAGTTTTCCGGTTTTCTAAATATCCGGTTTCGAATGCAAGATTGCGTGACATGAATTAACAAATTCAGTAAATAATTTGTAACAAGTTGGTTGTTAGAAATCGGCTTATAATTAGCAAACCGGAAGTGCAAATGACAATCTTGAGTTGCACTTTCGCAGATTTTGAGTTGCGGAATCTGAAATTGAAAACCGGAAGTTTCTAAATTCAACCGTTTCTAAGATATTTGCAATTTAGTTTATATTCCGTTTTTTTTCTAAAATTTGCAATAATTCGCGAACCACAAGTAGAATTAAGACATATTGCACACCATTTTGTTCGAAAATTATTCCAGTTTACAAATTTGTAAACCAGAAATCGATAAGTTTTCCGGTTTTCGAAATATCCGGTTTCGAATGCAAAATTGCGTGACATGAATTAACAAATTCAGTAAATAATTAGTAACAAGTTGGTTTATTAAATGAAAGATAAGTATCCGGCCTTTAGCCGGTAAAAAAAACTGGTACACCTGGAGCGTTGGAAACCTAATCACCCTCAAAGTAGTCTGCTTGGGACTCCACACACTTTTCCCAGCGGTGCCGCCATTGTTGGAAGCATTCCGAAAAAGCCTCTTACGGAATCGACTTTAGCTCGGCTGTCGTTGCAGCTATAATGTCCTCTCTTGTCTGAAATCGCGTTCCTTTCAATGGGGAATAGTTATAGGTCGCAGGGGGACATATCAGGAGAGTAAGGAGCCTGTCGAACCTGAGGAGTCAAAAAATTGGGAACGAAGTGCGAAGAATGTGCTGGAGCATTGTCGTGATGGACTCGCCAATTTCCTGATGACCACAACTTGAGTCGTTTGCGCCGCACAGCATCATGTATGCGACGTAGGACATCCCTCATTTCATTTGTCGTCATTTTACTTGCATTGAAAAACCGATGAGAGTACTACACACTACAACACTGCTCGACAGCAATTGACGCTATCTACAGTCGGGAAAAAATTCACGCATGCGCACGAAGGTTCAAGGTCGGATCATGCAAGCGCTCTTGAATTAAATCCATCAGGTTTTCAAAATAAAAAATTAGGTCGGATACTTTTCTAACAGGCGACGTAGAAGAGAGTAGAGAAGCTTATCTAGCGTAAATTTTATTATATTACTTTGACATATACATAGAATATTACATATTTAATCAGTTTTAGTTAATAAAATCTTCACATTGTTCTTGAAAGATAAATTCTGTTTGGAAACATCGAATATAGAATATAGTTGTAATAATAACTGGATGAGACGACAAACACAACAACGGCCACCGATTAGATAAACGACAGACACATACTTAGATTAAGTGCTAAAATGTTTCCACGATAGAATTTCCTCGATTAAAATTTATATATAAAGTTAAATATATGTATTTTCTTTAGGTAAACTTGTAAAAAATTGTTTTTTATTTTTTGCTGTTCTCCACACTTCGCGTTTCTATGTGATAACGACCTGACACTGTATAGAAACCTTAGAAAAATATCAAAAAGACAAAGGGGAAAATCTCGGCGAGATTTTCCCCTTTGCGAATTTCGTTTTGGAATTGCGGATTTTCATAGCGACGCGAAGTCTCAGCGGATCTGTCAGCGGATATGTTTTGAAATGGTCTAGCAACCTCCCGTATTCTCTTATAATAATATATAGTAGGCGGTGCTTAAATATTACTCACTTGTTTTTTTTTTAACCACAAATATTTCACATTTATCAATTGCACAAAGTTTTGTTGCGAAATTTGAGTTTTCGCGAAAATTTTGAGCCTACTAGTTTTTTTTTCTAAAAAAGGTACTTGTATAGCAAACCTCAAAATCTAACTTCAAACAATCTTCCTTTTAGCCAAAATTTTTCCCGCTCTTGCTTGAATCAGTGCATTGACAAATGTTATTCTTCCACGTTCCCCTAAATATAATTTCTTCCTAAAAACTAGTTCAATATTTATATATTTATAACAATAATGATATGAAGCTCACAATTTTTGAGATTTCCTTTAGCTAAACTTATATATCTAGCATGCTTTGTAATTCGAGTCCCGTTTATTTTCCCGCCCAAAGAAAATTCCGCGCGGAAAACTCGCTGTAAGGAATTTTCTACTGGAAAGTTCCTCTGTCTCACAGTTTGGTTTCCCGCGTCCGGGGAGTTTTCCTTTGGCCCGGAAAATCACAATTAGGCGGCATCTTGTGTAAAATTTACTAAGTTATGTAAAATCCACCAAAAATTGTAAATGTTGATATGTATGTAGGCCCGAGCGTCCCAAAACTCTTTTGTGCCCGATGTGCGAATTCCTTTGCAAAAATAAACTCAGAGATTAATCTATACACATTAATTACATACATTGTTAATTTTTTCTGCACATCAAGAAGTTTTCTATTACAGGAAAATTTACATTTAATTTGGGACACACGAAGTTTTTTTTGGTGGATTTCGCGAATTTCTTCAGTCAAAGTCTGATATGTTTTTTTGGAACGTTTCCTTCCCCTTGCAAATCTTCCATCTGCGACGGGAAGAAAACCCACATATGATATGTATACAAGATTTTTAAAACTAAATTCCCTAGATTACCCCAGAAACAGCACGCAACTCTAAACACATCCATAATAATAAAATAGAACTGTGCAGTGATCGTGCTTCCTCCCACCACCTAAACCAAAGAAATTAAACTTAACCTACGCTTTAACCTACGAATTCAATATCTTCCGTTAAACAGTAACTGTACACAAGACGAAGACCGTGAGAGCCGTGGAAGCGGTGAAGGCGACGGCGCGGCTGCTGCTCGTCGAACCGTCTGACGCCTTGATCACGCACTTCATCTTCTCCAGCGGCAGATTCTGCAGGTTATACTCGCGGTGCTCGTGATTCATCATACACACCGTCCGCTTCTTCTGCATCATCTCGTCGTCTTTGTCCCGAAGGCTCTTCAACCAGTTCTTATACCATTGAAGCTCACAGTCGCACATCAATGGATTATCTAGAATTTGTTACAAATTGATTTAAACAAGATTTTGATTAAGAATTGAATTAGATTTTGATTAAGAATTGATTAAGATCGTCAATCGTTGTCTGTAACAGACAAGACTAGAGAGACAAGACTAGACAGACAAGACTAGACAGACAAGACTAGACAGACAAGACTAGACAGACAAGACTAGACAGACAAGACTAGACAGACAAGACTATACAGACAAGACTAGACAGACAAGACTAGACAGACAAGACTAGACAGACAAGACTAGACAGACAAGACTAGACACACAAGACTAGACACACAAGACTAGACAGACAACACTAGACAGACAAGACTAGACAGACAAGACTAGACAGTCAAGACTAGACAGACAAGACTACACAGACAAGACTAGACAGACAAGACTAGACAGACAAGACTAGACAGACAAGACTAGACAGACAAGACTAGACAGACAAGACTAGACAGACAAGACTAGACAGACGAAACTAGACAGACAAGTCTAGACAGACAAGATAAGACTTGTCTATCTAGTTAATATAGTCTTGTCTCTCTTGTCTTGTCTGTCTAGTCTTGTCTGTCTAGTCTTGTCTGTCTAGTCTTGTCTGTATAATCTTGTCTATCTAGTCTCGTCTGTCTAGTCTTGTCTGTCTAGTCTTGTCTGTCTTGTCTTGTCTGTCTAGTCTTGTCTTTCTAGTCTTGTCTGTCTAGTCTTGTCTGTCTAGTCTTGTCTGTCTAGTCTTGTCTGTCTAGTCTTGTCTGTCTAGTCTTGTTTGTCCAGTCTTGTCTGTCTAGTCTTGTCTGTCTACTCTTGTCTGTCTAGTCTTGTCTGTCTAGTCTTGTCTGTCTAGTCTTGTCTGTCTAGTCTTGTCTGTCTAGTCTTGTCTGTCTAGTCTTGTCTGTCTAGTATTGTCTGTCTAGTCTTGTCTGTCTAGTCTTGTCTGTCTAGTCTTGTCTGTCTAGTCTTGTCTGTCTAGTCTTGTCTGTCTAGTCTTTTCTGTCTAGTCTTGTCTGTCTAGTCTTGTCTGTCTAGTCTTGTCTGTCTAGTCTTGTCTGTCTAGTCTTGTCTGTCTAGTCTTGTCTGTCTAGTCTTGTCTGTCTAGTCTTGTCTGTCTAGTCTTGTCTGTCTAGTCTTGTCTGTCTAGTCTTGTCTGTCTTGTCTTGTCTGTCTAGTCTTGTCTTTCTAGTCTTGTCTGTCTAGTATTGTTTGTCTAGTCTTGTCTGTCTAGTCTTGTCTGTCTAGTCTTGTCTGTCTAGTCTTGTCTGTCTAGTCTTGACTGTCTACTCTTGTCTGTCTAGTCTTGTCTGTCTAGTCTTGTCTGTCTAGTCTTGTCTGTCTAGTCTTGTCTGTCGAGTATTGTCTGTCTAGTCTTGTCTGTCTAGTCTTGTTTGTCTAGTCTTGTCTGTCTAGTCTTGTCTGTCTAGTCTTGTCTGTCTAGTCTTGTCTGTCTAGTCTTGTCTGTCTAGTCTTGTCTGTCTAGTCTTGTCTGTCTAGTCTTGTCTGTCTAGTCTTGTCTGTCTAGTCTTGTCTGTCTAGTCTTGTCTGTCTAGTCTTGTCTGTCTAGTCTTGTCTGTCTAGTCTTGTCTGTCTAGTCTTGTCTGTCTAGTCTTGTCTGTCTAGTCTTGTCTGTCTAGTCTTGTCTGTCTAGTCTTGTCTGTCTAGTCTTGTCTGTCTAGTCTTGTCTGTCTAGTCTTGTCTGTCTAGTCTTGTCTGTCTAGTCTTGTCTGTCTAGTCTTGTCTGTCTAGTCTTGTCTGTCTAGTCTTGTCTGTCTAGTCTTGTCTGTCTAGTCTTGTCTGTCTAGTCTTGTCTGTCTAGTCTTGTCTGTCTAGTCTTGTCTGTCTAGTCTTGTCTGTCTAGTCTTGTCTGTCTAGTCTTGTCTGTCTAGTCTTGTCTGTCTAGTCTTGTCTGTCTAGTCTTGTCTGTCTAGTCTTGTCTGTCTAGTCTTGTCTGTCTAGTCTTGTCTGTCTAGTCTTGTCTGTCTAGTCTTGTCTGTCTAGTCTTGTCTGTCTAGTCTTGTCTGTCTAGTCTTGTCTGTCTAGTCTTGTCTGTCTAGTCTTGTCTGTCTTGTCTGTCTAGTCTTGTCTTGTCTGTCTAGTCTTGTCTGTCTAGTCTTGTCTGTTTAGTCTTGTCTGTCTAGTCTTGTCTGTCTAGTCTTGTCTGTCCAGTCTTGTCTGTCCAGTCTTGTCTGTCTAGTCTTGTGTGTCTAGTCCTGTCTGTCTAGTCTTGTCTGTCTAGTCTTGTGTGTCTAGTCTTATCTATCTAGTCTGGTCTGTCTTGTCTTTTTTGTCTAGTTTTGTCGGTTTGTTAGTCTTGTTTAACAACTCACCCATAATATCAACAACACGTAGAGTATCAACGATGGGTTCCATAACTTCCTCGGGGATGTGCATGAGTTTGTTGTTTTGGAGGTTCAGAGTCTCCAGGGAGTTCAAGTTCTCGAAGGCGAGGGCGGGTAGAGTCTTGATGCTGAAAGCAGAAGGGGTTGAGGGCATGTTATCGCGAGTAATGCTGTAGAAGTTACTCGTTTTTCTGGAGGTTGAGGAAGGTGATGGAGTCGCCGAAGCCGGTGAAGGCGTCGTCGGCGATGGTACTGATGTTGTTGGAGCGCAGGTCCAGGTGGCGGAGCCGGTGCAGCCGCCGGAGCGCGGTGGTGGGGATCGTGTGGATGTTGTTGTCGCCCAGGCGGAGATATTGCAAATTTTCTGCAAAAAAAAACAAAAAACAATTTGCTTAGTTTGTTCGAATAAAAAACGGCGTAATAATTAAATTTTGTTTTTGCGTGATCTAATCCGTTTGCGTAATTTCATCCGTTTGCAACGGATGAAATTGATAGTTTTTTTTGCAAGAATTACGTTGCGGTTTTAATTCGGCTCGCATTGTACGGTGTTTAGCGTTCGCATTAATTTGAACTTTTGACCTACTTTTAACAAGCCTCGCTAAAAAATTTGCAAACTAAATTAGTCTAATTAATTATACACTCCGTATTATCGCTCACTATATAGTATTCAGCATTTAACTAGACAGAAAACACTTAACTTATAAGACTAAGTAAACAAGTCTAGATAAACAGGTTTGGTTAGTTAAGAAGACTAAACAGACAAAGCCATGCGGATTAAATAGACAAGACTAGATAGACTAGACGGACTAGATGGACTAGATGGAGTAGACATACAGACAGACAGACTGACTGACAGGCAGACAGACAGACTGACAGAATGACAGACTGTCAGACTGATTGTAACTGATTTTACATTGTACTGATTGTAAATTTTCTTTGCCTTGAGCATGCACCAATTAGTTGAAACTGTGTGGGTTTAATGAAAACGAAATGGAACTTGTTTAATTGGTAAACTGGGCGTCGGCATTCAATTAAATAAAATAATGTGCGAAAGTTGGAACTGTGATTGGAAAGTTTTGGTTGGAGTTTGACGAAAATGCGCAAATTTGTAAAAATAAAAATGGAATGCGAATTGTCAAAAAGCGAACTTTTGCGAAAATATTGTTGTAATACTTTTCGCGACCGATTCCATACTCAACAGTTTGGTCCGTTTGGTCTGTATGGTATGTGTGGTCTGTCTGGTCTGTCTGGTCTGTCTGGCCTGTCTGGTCTGTCTGGTCTGTCTGGTCTGTCTGGTCTGTCTGGTCTGTCTGGTCTGTCTGGTCTGTCTGGTCTGTCTGGTCTGTCTGGTCTGTCTGGTCTGTCTGGTCTGTCTGGTCTGTCTGGTCTGTCTGGTCTGTCTGGTCTGTCTGGTCTGTCTGGTCTGTCTGGTCTGTCTGGTCTGTCTGGTCTGTCTGGTCTGTCTGGTCTGTCTGGTCTGTCTGGTCTGTCTGGTCTGTCTGGTCTGTCTGGTCTGTCTGGTCTGTCTGGTCTGTCTGGTCTGTCTGGTCTGTCTGGTCTGTCTGGTCTGTCTGGTCTGTCTGGTCTGTCTGGTCTGTCTGGTCTGTCTGGTCTGTCTGGTCTGTCTGGTCTGTCTGGTCTGTCTGGTCTGTCTGGTCTGTCTGGTCTGTCTGGTCTGTCTGGTCTGTCTGGTCTGTCTGGTCTGTCTGGTCTGTCTGGTCTGTCTGGTCTGTCTGGTCTGTCTGGTCTGTCTGGTCTGTCTGGTCTGTCTGGTCTGTCTGGTCTGTCTGGTCTGTCTGGTCTGTCTGGTCTGTCTGGTCTGTCTGGTCTGTCTGGTCTGTCTGGTCTGTCTGGTCTGTCTGGTCTGTCTGGTCTGTCTGGTCTGTCTGGTCTGTCTGGTCTGTCTGGTCTGTCTGGTCTGTCTGGTCTGTCTGGTCTGTCTGGTCTGTCTGGTCTGTCTGGTCTGTCTGGTCTGTCTGGTCTGTCTGGTCTGTCTGGTCTGTCTGGTCTGTCTGGTCTGTCTGGTCTGTCTGGTCTGTCTGGTCTGTCTGGTCTGTCTGGTCTGTCTGGTCTGTCTGGTCTGTCTGGTCTGTCTGGTCTGTCTGGTCTGTCTGGTCTGTCTGGTCTGTCTGGTCTGTCTGGTCTGTCTGGTCTGTCTGGTCTGTCTGGTCTGTCTGGTCTGTCTGGTCTGTCTGGTCTGTCTGGTCTGTCTGGTCTGTCTGGTCTGTCTGGTCTGTCTGGTCTGTCTGGTCTGTCTGGTCTGTCTGGTCTGTCTGGTCTGTCTGGTCTGTCTGGTCTGTCTGGTCTGTCTGGTCTGTCTGGTCTGTCTGGTCTGTCTGGTCTGTCTGGTCTGTCTGGTCTGTCTGGTCTGTCTGGTCTGTCTGGTCTGTCTGGTCTGTCTGGTCTGTCTGGTCTGTCTGGTCTGTCTGGTCTGTCTGGTCTGTCTGGTCTGTCTGGTCTGTCTGGTCTGTCTGGTCTGTCTGGTCTGTCTGGTCTGTCTGGTCTGTCTGGTCTGTCTGGTCTGTCTGGTCTGTCTGGTCTGTCTGGTCTGTCTGGTCTGTCTGGTCTGTCTGGTCTGTCTGGTCTGTCTGGTCTGTCTGGTCTGTCTGGTCTGGCTGGTCTGTCTGGTCTGTCTGGTCTGTCTGGTCTGTCTGGTCTGCCTGGCCTGTGTCGTCCGTGTGGCCCGTGTCGTATGTGTGGTCTATGTGGTATGAGTGGTCTAAGTGGTATGCGTGGTCAGTGGGGTCCGTTTGGTCCGTGTGGTCCGTGGGGTATGTGTGAAGCCATAAAGATGATTGACCAGTTATCAGTTTGCAAATTAAAATCGATTTTTAAAACGAATCTAGCAATAATTTGCAAAATATTTCGCAAAAACTTTTCGCAACCAAATCCAATCTCAACCCGAAACAATCGAGTTTTGCAACAACTTAACCGTTAAAATTAACGCACCAACTTCCAACTTAGCATTTAGCATTAAGCTAAGTGTACACACATAGACCAACCCATTTCACCTAATCAAACCCTTCCAAACAACAATTAAAACAAACTCAAGCCGCAGCAAGCAACACACAATAACTTACAATCCAGGACATTAAAGCTAATACTACATAGTGCCAACTAACACAATATACATTACGCTAAATAGTTTATAGACAGTTATGGGCCTTAATATATACAATAAGTTTTAATCTAGTCTATCTAGCTTTAGCTAACTACAACTGTCTGTAAATGTTTTCTGTAAATGTTGTTTGTTCGGGCTTGTCAACTATATAGTCTTGTCTGTTTAGTATTGTCTGTCTAGTCTTGTCTGTATAGTCTGACTAGTCTTGTCTGTCTAGTTTTGTCTGTCTAGTGATGTCTGTCTAGTCGTGTCTGTCTAGTCATGTCTGTCTAGTCTGTCTGGTCTGTGTGGTCTGTGTGGTATATATGGTCTGTATGGTATGTGTAGTCAGTGTGGCCTGTGAGGTCTGTATCATCTGTGTGGTCTGGCTGGTCTGTGTGGTATGTGTGGTCCGTGTGCACTTTGTGGACTGTGTGGTCTGTTTGGTATTTGGGGTCTGTGTGGTCTATGTGGTCCGTTTGGTCTGTGTGGCCTGTGTGATTTGTGTGGCCTTTTTGTACTATGAGGACTGTGTGGTCTGTGTGGTATGTGTAGTCTTGTCTGTCTAGTCTTGTCTGTCTAGTCTAGTCTGTCTAGTCTTGTCTGTCTCGTCTTGTCTGTCTAGTCTTGTCTGTCTAGTCTTGTCTGTCTAGTCTAGTCTGTCTAGTCTTGTCTGTCTAGTCTTGTCTGTCTAGTCTTGTCTGTCTAGTCTTGTCTGTCTAGTCTTGTCTGTCTAGTCTTGTCTGTCTAGTCTTGTCTGTCTAGTCTTGTCTGTCTAGTCTTGTCTGTCTAGTCTTGTCTGTCTAGTCTTGTCTGTCTAGTCTTGTCTGTCTAGTCTTGTCTGTCTAGTCTTGTCTGTCTAGTCTTGTCTGTCTAGTCTTGTCTGTCTAGTCTTGTCTGTCTAGTCTTGTCTGTCTAGTCTTGTCTGTCTAGTCTTGTCTGTCTAGTCTTGTCTGTCTAGTCTTGTCTGTCTAGTCTTGTCTGTCTAGTCTTGTCTGTCTAGTCTTGTCTGTCTAGTCTTGTCTGTCTAGTCTTGTCTGTCTAGTCTTGTCTGTCTAGTCTTGTCTGTCTAGTCTTGTCTGTCTAGTCTTGTCTGTCTAGTCTTGTCTGTCTAGTCTTGTCTGTCTAGTCTTGTCTGTCTAGTCTTGTCTGTCTAGTCTTGTCTGTCTAGTCTTGTCTGTCTAGTCTTGTCTGTCTAGTCTTGTTTGTCTAGTCTTGTTTGTCTAGTCTTGTCTGTCTAGTCTTGTCTGTCTAGTCTTATCTGTCTAGTCTTGTCTGTCTAGTCTTGTCTGTCTAGTCTTGTCTGTCTAGTCTTGTCTGTCTAGTCTTGTCTGTCTAGTCTTGTCTGTCTAGTCTTGTCTGTCTAGTCTTGTCTGTCTAGTCTTGTCTGTCTAGTCTTGTCTGTCTAGCCTTGTCTGTCTAGTCTTGTCTGTCTAGTCTTGTCTGTCTAGTCTTGTCTGTCTAGTCTTGTCTGTCTAGTCTTGTCTGTCTAGTCGTGTCCGTCTTATCTTGTCTGTCTAGTCTTGTCTGTCTAGTCTTGTCTGTCTAGTCTTGTCTGTCTAGTCTTGTCTGTCTAGTCTTGTCTGTCTAGTCTTGTCTGTCTAGTCTTGTCTGTCTAGTCTTGTCTGTCTAGTCTTGTCTGTCTAGTCTTGTCTGTCTAGTCTTGTCTGTCTAGTCTTGTCTGTCTAGTCTTGTCTGTCTAGTCTTGTCTGTCTAGTCTTGTCTGTCTAGTCTTGTCTGTCTAGTCTTGTCTGTCTAGTCTTGTCTGTCTAGTCTTGTCTGTCTAGTCTTGTCTGTCTAGTCTTGTCTGTCTAGTCTTGTCTGTCTAGTCTTGTCTGTCTAGTCTTGTCTGTCTAGTCTTGTCTGTCTAGTCTTGTCTGTCTAGTCTTGTCTGTCTAGTCTTGTCTGTCTAGTCTTGTCTGTCTAGTCTTGTCTGTCTAGTCTTGTCTGTCTAGTCTTGTCTGTCTAGTCTTGTCTGTCTAGTCTTGTCTGTCTAGTCTTGTCTGTCTAGTCTTGTCTGTCTAGTCTTGTCTGTCTAATCTTGTCTGTCTAGTCTTGTCTGTCTAGTCGTGTCTGTCTAATCTTGTCTGTCTAGTCTTGTCTGTCTAGTCTTGTCCGTCTTATCTTGTCTGTCTAGTCTTGTCTGTCTTGTATTGTCTGTCTGGTCTTGTCTGTCTGGTCCTGTCTGTCTGGTTTTGTCTGTCTAGTCATGTCTGTCTAGTCCTGTATGTCTAGTCTGTCTGGATTGTGTGGTATGTGTGGTCTGTGTTGTCTGTGTTCTCTGTGTGGTCTGTGTGGTATGTGTGGTCCGCATGGACTGTGTGGTCTGTGTGGTATGTGTGGTCCGCGTGGACTGTGTGGTCTGTGTGGTATCTGTGCTCTGTGCCTTCTGTGTGGTCCGTTTGGTTTGTATGGTTTGTGTGGCCTGTGTGGTATGTGTGGTCTTTTTTTACTATAGGACTGTGTGGTCTGTGTGGACTGTGTGGTTTGTGTGGTCTGTGTAATCTGTGTGATCCCTGTAGTCTGTGTGGACTGTGTGGTCTGTGTGGGCTATGTGAACTGTGTGGTTTGGGTGTTCTGTGTGGTATGTGTGGTCTCTGTGGACTGTGTCGTATGTGTGTTCTGTGTGGTCTGTGTGGACTGTGTGGACTGTGTGGTCTGTGTGGTCTGTGTGGACTGTATGGTCTGTGTGGACTGTGTGGTATGTGTGGTCTATGTGGACTGTGTAGACTATATGGACTTTGTGGATTGTGTGGCCTGTCTGGTCTGTCTGGCCTATCTGGTCTGTCTGGCCTATCGGGTCTGTCTGGCCTGTCTGGTCACTTTATTCTTATCTGTCTAGTCTAGTCTATATAGCCTTGTCTATCTAGTCTCGTCTATTCAGTGTTATTCCAGTCTATTCTAATCTTAATTAGTAATACCGGTTTTTTATTTGTTTGATTTATGTAGACTAGTCGACTAAATTGGTTGCAATGTGTTAATTAATGATGACAAGTCGACAGTCTGAGCCAATAATTCATGAAATGTGAACACGCCACTTGTTACATGTCCCGTCTGGCACACCAGAGGATTGCATTAGCTGATTAAATTATTATATATACCGGCCAGCGTTTCGTTTAATCCTGTCGAGTTTCGATTTACCTTCTAGTCCGGCGAAGGCGTCCTCATCTATGTAATTGATGTTGTTGCCGTCCATTTCCAGCGAGTTGAGTTGGCTGAGGTGCGAGAAGACTCGCGAGGGCACTTCCTTCAGCTTGTTGTGGGCCAAACCGAGCGAGTCCAGGTTCGCGAGCCCTGCAACAAAATGCGGTTGTTTGCTTAATTGATTGTGGAACGCGGTTCGCTGTGTGTCGTCGATGGCTGGAAGTTCAAACGTTCCCGCAAAACGTCGGGAATTAAACTCGGTCTAATTAATTAGTTTCTGGCGTGTACACGCCCGCTGAAATCGGGCCAAGGACGAACTCCAACATGAAATGTAACAGCAAATAAGTAAACAAGTTTATTTTACAAACAGCACTGTTTAAACTGGTTTGAGTAAGCTAATGCGTGAGTTTAACAAGTTTAGACACGCGTTTGCGAATTGAGTCTAATAGATGCAGAGAGATTTATGTCTAACGTAAAAGATAATACACAAACAAGTTTGTTTTGTAAACAGTTTGTTTTGGCCATTTAAACAAGTTTGAGTAAGTTAATGCGTGAATTGATCAAGTTTAAGTAAGTTAATGCGTGAACTGATAAAGTTTGAGTAAGTTAATGCGTGAACTGATAAAGTTTGAGTAAGTTAATGCGTGAACTGGTCAAGTTTGAGTAAGTTAATGCGTGAACTGATCAAATTTGAGTAAGTTAATGCGTGAACTGATAAAGTTTGAGTAAGTTAATGCGTGAACTGATCAAGTTTGAGTAAGTTAATGCGTGAACTGATCAAGTTTTAGTAAGTTAATGCGTGAACTGATCTTTGAGTAAGTTAATGCGTGAACTGATCAAGTTTGAGACTAGATAAACGCATTTGTGAATTCAGTCGGCTAGTTACAAAGAAATTTGTAAAAGCAGGTTTTTTTTTTGATGAAAGAGATGAAAAGTTTATCTGTAGAAAATTTTGTTTTATGTTTCATGCCAAATTTAAAGTTTATTGTATACAAGGAGATTTCGCGAACTAGATAGAGTAATTTCTACGCACTTAGGCTTCTACTGCACGGAAAAAAGTACACTTTAAAAATTACAGTTTAAAGGCCGCTTCTAGCCTTACGAATACAAATTTGTAAAGATTGCAGACGCACACTGTAATCGAAAACTGTAATTTTAACAAAAAGCAATTTGTAGTTTTTACAGTTTCAAATTCGTAAGACCGCTGCCACTATTTGAAACTGTAATTTTTAAAGTGTACTTTTTTCCGTGTAGTCATGTTTAAACTGTTAGAGATTAAGAAATGATTGAGTATTAGCAGTTTTAATTTTAGCGAATGTAAATTTCGCGAGAATTAATATCTGAGGAGTAAATATGCAATGCATAATTCAATCTGTGCATTAGATTCGCGCGGAATTTTCGTTGGAAAATTCGAGCGAAATTAGTTTGCGAATGTGTATAGGAAGTTGAGTGCACTTAAAACTATGTAGTCGATAAGTTTGCTCTTCTTTTCTAATTAATTTGTTGGATCGATTAAACCAATTTTCGGTATCTAACTTAATGTGTTAATTAATTTTGATAATTATTATTAAATTTTCGTGTTAACTTGATGTCTCGTTTAGACAAGACTAGATTTTAGCTTAGCCAGAAACCATACACCATTATCTAGACGTGCTACAGTTCTGTGTAGAACATGGAATCTCCTCCAATAACAAACTAAGTAGTAGCAAAGACAAAATGTGCTTAGATCTGAATTTGCAAATTTTATGAAATTTTTCGATTTGCCAAGTTGCTAAACATTTGCCAAGAAAACACTGCAAACATGATTTATGTATTTTAAGCTCACAAATTTAAAACTGTCTATAGATTTGCACTACCTCGTCTAGTTTTTAAGTTACAGCCGTAAAACCAAAAACAAAAATTTGTAGAAATTGAAGAAATTGGGACATGAATAGGATTGGTTTCACATTTGGTGGAAAATAGGTCGATATAGAGTTTAATATAGATTCAAAATTATCTCCAACTGGTGCTGTCAGCACATGGAATCTGATAAATAAGATTGCAAAAGATGTCTCGCTGTCCCCCTACGTATCTTGTTCCTCCATTTAGCACTGCCCCACATTCTCTCAACTGTTTGTGTATGAACTCCTGTATCAGGATCATTACCATCAACACATAAATTAGATCCACATTGTGGCGGAAAGACACAGGCCTTGTAAAAAATGAATATATTTTGTAAATGGTTTGTTATATAACTAGAAGGTGTAATATTTTTTCCGATTCCCGAGAAATATTTGGGTTTTTGTAATAAAAAAATTGACGTTTTCCATACAATAATTCTGACGTGTATATAAAATCTGACGTGTAAGACTGGTCACATAACTGAAGAATGTAGATACAATAGAACTTTTCATAGTTGAATTTTTTTTTTGTGAGCATGCGTCAATTTCCGCCTGTTATACGTCAAAATTGCCCGAACTTTTTGACGTATAACCTTAATATTTGCCCGAAACTTTCAAATTCCCGCCATTCGAACTTGACAGATGCGCATGCCCTTAACTAACCGTAAAAAGATCTATTGGGTCAGCGTTGCCAAATTTAATTTTGACAACATATTATAAATTATTTAAATAGACCTTTTCATAGTTGATTTTTTTTGTGCGCATTCGCCAATTTCCGCCTGTTATACGTCAAATTTTCCCGAACTTTTTGACATATAACCTTAATATTTGCCCGAAACTTTCATATTCCCGACTTTTGAACTTGACAGATGCTTATGCGCTTAACTAACTGTAATAAGATCTATTGGGTCAGCGTTGCCAAATTTAATTTTGACAACATATTATAAATTACTTAAATAGAAATAGATTCATTGTTGAATTTTTTTTGTGCACTTGTGTCATTTTCCGCCATGTTTTGCCCGAACTTTTTGACGCATAACCTTATTATTAGTCCGAAACTTTCATATTGCCGCCTTTCAAACTTAGCGTATCCGCATGCGCTTAACTAACCGTAAAAAGGTCTATTTTTCTATGTCACATTTTTGTCTAAAGTATCTACAAAATTGGCATCCAAAAATTATTTGTCTATTCTGAATTTTCTGAAAATTTTAAGAGATCCCGAGTTAAACGAACGGTCCTTGCCACATTGTCCTATATTGGATCGAGAGTTCGCTCTGCCGCGCGTATGTTATCTTGATTTAACTGTCCGCTTCGCGGCGGGGAACCTAATCTAACCCGGGTTAAACTAACGGTCCTTGCCACATTGTCCTATATTGGATCGAGAGTTCGCGCGGCAACGAAATGTCCAATATAGGACAATGTGGTTATTTTAACCCCAGTTAGATTAGGTTGCCCGTCGCGAGGCAGGCAGAAAAATCAAGACAACATACGCGCAGCAGCGCGAACTCTCGATCCAATATAGGACAATGTGGCAAGGACCGTTGGTTTAACTCAGGATTTCTTAAAATATTCTGAATATTCAGAATAGACAAAGAATTTTTGGAAGCCAAGTGTGTATATTCGCTCCGAGCGCAAAGGCATTAGCGCCAAAGGTGACATTTTTAAGAACTTCATGACCAGTTACGTCATTAGTCAGCATTTATTTGTATATAATGACATGTTGTGACAAGTTGTTGTGTAGTGACAATTTAAAGCTTGACAAATAATGTCAAAATTTCACAAATGTTTAAATACAAAATTTGATAAGAAATGTCAATTTTAAGTGTGACAGCAGAATTCTAAACTCGCAATTTCCATTTTGACAACAAAAAGCAATCAAAAGTTTGAAAAATAAACTTAAATTGGAGTTTTAACAATAACATTCAATGAAAATTTTGATAATAACATTTTTTAAACACATTTTGTTAACAAATGTCAAATTTTAAATGTCAAATTTTGATAATAAATGTCGAATTTCAAATGTCATAATGTCAAAAATATAAAATATTGATAACATGAGTCGAATTTTAAATGACAAAAATGACAAATTTTGATAAAAACATATCGAATTTTAAATGTCAGAATGTCAAATTTTGATAACAAATGTCAAATTTGAAATGTGAGAATGTCAAATTTTTATAACAAATATAGTTTTTTTTTTAATTTAAACAGAATTTTAAATGACAGAATTTCAAAAATGTCAAATTTTGATAACACATACCGAATTTTAAATGTCAAATTCTGATAACAAATATCAAATTTTAATTTTTTGTAATTTCAACAAATGTAGAATTTTAAACGACATAATTTCAAAAATGATAAATTTTGGTAACAAATGTCACATTTTAAATGTCAGAATATCAATTTTTTACAAAACAAATATCGTTTTTTTTTTAATTTTAACAAAAGTCGAATTTGAAATGACAGAATCTCAAAAATGTCAAATTTTGATAACACATACCAAATTTTATATGTCAGAATATCAAATTTTGATAACAAATATCAATTTTTTTTTTTAATTTAACAAATGTCGAATTTTAAATGACAAAATTTCTCAAAAATGTCAAATTTAGATAACAAATGTCAAATTTTAAATGTCAGAATGTCAAATTTTTATAACAAATATCGTTTTTTTTTAATTGTAACAAATGTCAAATTTTAAATGACAGAATCTCAAAAATGTCAAATTTTGATAACACATACCAAATTTTAAATGTCAGAATGGTCAAATTTTGAGAACAAATATCAAATTTAAATTTTTTTTATTTTAACAAATGTCGAATTTTAAATGACAATATTTCTCAAAAATGTCAAATTTTGATAACAAATGTCAAATTTTAAATTACAGAATATCAAATTTTTATAAAAAATATCGTTTTTTTTTTAATTGTAACAAATGTCGAATTTTAAATGACCGAATCTCAAAAATGTCAAATTTTGATAACACAGACCAAATTTTATTTTTATTTTATTTTAACAAATGTCGAATTTTAAATGACATGATTTCTCAAAAATGTCAAATTTAATAACAAATGTCAAATTTTAAATGTCAGAATGTCAAATTTTTATAACAAATATATTTTTTTTTTTAATTTTAACAAATGTCGAATTTTAAATGACAGAATCTCAAAAATGTCAAATTTTGATAACACAAACCAAATTTTAAATGTCAGAATGTCAAATTTTGATAACAAATATCATTTTTTTTTCATTTTAACAAATGTCGAATTTTAAATGACATAATTTCTCAAAAATGTCAAATTTTGATAACAAATGTCAAATTTTAAATGTCAGAATGTCAAATTTTTATAACAAATATCTTTTTTTTAATTTTGACAAATGTAGAATTTTAAATGGCAGAATCTCAAAAATATCAAATTTTGATAACACATACCAAATTTTATATGTCAGAATGTCAAATTTTGATAACAAATATCAAATTTTAAATGACAGAATATCAAATTTTTATAAAAAATATCGTTTTTTTTAATTGTAACAAATATCGAATTTTAAATGACAGAATCTCCAAAATGTCATATTTTGATAACACATACCAAATTTTAAATGTGAGAATGGTCAAATTTTGATAACAAATATCAAATTTTATTTTAACAAATGTCGAATTTCAAATGACATGATTTCTCAAAAAGGTCAAATTTAGATAACAAAGGTCAAATTTTAAATGTCAGAATGTCAAATTTTTATAACAAATATCGTTTTTTTTTTAATTTTAACAAATGTCGAATTTTAAATGACAGAATCTCAAAAATGTCAAATTTTGATAACACATACCAAATTTTAAATGTCAGAATGTCAAATTTTGATAACAAATATCAAGTTTTGTTTTTTTTTAATTTTAACAAATGTCAAATTTGAATGACATAATTTGAAAAATGTCAAATTTTGATAACAAATGTGAAATTTTAAATATCAGAATGTCAAATTTTTATAAACGTTTTTTTTTTAATTTTTACAAATGTCGAATTTTAAATGACAGAATCCAAAAAATGGCAAATTTTGATAACAAATATCAAATTTTATTTTTTTAAATTTTAACAAATGTCAAATTTAAATGACATAATTTCAAAAATGTCAAATTTTGAAAACAAATGTCACATTTTAAACGTCATAAATCGCAATAAAAAGTTGAATCTTTCCAAACAATTTACACATTGATTATTCTCTTCTTGTCGTCTAGTTTCCGTGCGCCGAAAATGATTTCGCTGGGATTTTTTCTTTCCGAGGGGATCGTGGAGAACCGAAAATGCTACATGTTTCCTGATCAAAATGATGGAATTTTTGCGCGATTTTTTCAGAAAATTTCGGGGCCTTTTTCCATTAAAATCATTATTTATCAAGTGAATGACAGGTAATATGCAAAATGACAATAAACGTCAAAAATGTCAGGAAAGGTAAAAAATGGCAGGAAATATAAAATATAACAAGAAATGTCAGACATGACAGGAAATATTAAAAATTTAAAGTGTTTTCCCTGCTGGTTGCTAATGTACTAATTGCATTTTCCGTTCGCAAGATATGACCTGACAGAATTGGCAAATTTTTTTGCTGTTAAATATTGTATATTTTATTAAATTAACATTTTTTTGTTTTTTCCTGTTGTTTTTATACAATATTATTGGAGACGAAGTTGTCTTTTTGGCCACGGGTGCTTTTTTTTGCTTGTAATTTTGGAACAGACAGACGGATTTACAAAATTTTCGCAGATTTAATTAATTATCCTAGTTAACAATACTCGAGCTTTTTAGCCTTAAGACATTTAATATTGTAATTAATATCAAATTAGTTTGCATAATCTAAAATTATAAATTTGTTCATTTTTTTTGCTTTTGAATGTGGTTTTTTGCTTGCAATTTTTGAACAGACAGACGGATTTACAAAATTTTCACAGATTTAGTGAACTAATATCCTAGTTAACAATACATAGCTAGAGTACACTACACTACGCTGCTAAGCCTTAAAACATTGAATATTCTAATTACTATCAAGTTCTCTCTAGCTCTCTAGCCAAATGAAATTTTGCAACGAGATAAAATTGCAAAAAAAAATATTCTTATACTCAGACTTACATCAAAACTAGGATTTTATTCGTCTCCAGTAAGATTTTATTTAAGGAAATCCGTGAAAAAAATTTGGAAATCTTTGAGATTTTTTTTAAAATTGTAGATAATTAAGACAATCTACAATTTTTTTTAAAATCTCAAAGATTTCCAAATTTTTTTCGCGGATTTACTTAAATAAATTCATACTGGAGACGAATAAAATCCAAGTTTTGATGTAAGTCTGAGTTAAATTTTTTTTTTTTTTCAATTTTGTCTCGTTGCAAAATTTAATTTGGCTAGAGAGCAAAGTTTAACCCGGATATATTTGACGGGGAGGACGCGAATATTTCATGCGGCACACTATATTAAACTTACGTCTCGAATCGATCGCGCAACCGGAGTTTTTGCCCGGAATCCCCGGATTCACCGACAACAATGCGATAGAAACATTGATAAACAGAAATTTGGCAATTTAGTACTGTTTTACCCAAAAATAAAATTTGCCAGCGCGGTTGTCTGTTTTGGGCGTGTTTTAATTATAATTTAAATTATTATTAGTAATTTTATTAGTAATTATTAATAATTAGTTTTAATTATAATTAATTTAATTTTATTTTATTTTTGCCGTGATTTTGTAAATTTTATTTTTGGCGTGGTTTCGTTTTTGGCAAATTTTATTTTTGGCGTAATTTAGTTTTTGGCAAATTTTATTTTTGGCGTAATTTAGTTTTTGGAGAATTTTGTTTTTGGCGTAGTTTAATTTTTGGCAAATTTTATTTTTGGCGTAATTTAATTTTTGGCAAATTTTATTTTTGGCGTAGTATAGTTTTTGGCAAATTTTATTTTTGGCGTAATTTAGTTTTTGGCAAATTTTGTTTTTGGCGTAATTTAATTTTTGGCAAATTTTATTTTTGGCGTAATTTAATTTTTGGCAAATTTTATTTTTGGCGTAGTTTAGTTTTTGGCAAATTTT
The DNA here is from genome assembly GCA_944588485.1 of Phosphuga atrata. Lineage (NCBI taxonomy): Eukaryota > Metazoa > Arthropoda > Insecta > Coleoptera > Silphidae > Phosphuga > Phosphuga atrata. Next base: position 62,674,376 of record OX155902.1, on the reverse strand, counting down.
ATTTTTGGCGTAATTTAGTTTTTGGCAAATTTTATTTTTGGCGTAATTTAGTTTTTGGCAAATTTTATTTTTGGCGTAATTTAGTTTTTGGCAAATTTTATTTTTGGCGTAATTTAGTTTTTGGCAAATTTTATTTTTGGGTAATTTAGTTTTTGGCAAATTTTATTTTTGGCGTAATTTAGTTTTTGGCAAATTTTATTTTTGGCGTAATTTAGTTTTTGGCAAATTTTATTTTTGGGTAATTTAGTTTTTGGCAAATTTTATTTTTGGCGTAATTTAGTTTTTGGCAAATTTTATTTTTGGCGTAATTTAATTTTTGGCAAATTTTATTTTTGGCGTAGTTTAATTTTTGGCAAATTTTATTTTTGGCGTAATTTAATTTTTGGCAAATTTTATTTTTGGCGTAGTTTAGTTTTTGGCAAATTTTATTTTTGGCGTAATTTAGTTTTTGGCAAATTTTGTTTTTGGCGTAGTTTAATTTTTGGCAAATTTTATTTTTGGCGTAATTTAATTTTTGGCAAATTTTATTTTTGGCGTAATTTAATTTTTGGCAAATTTTATTTTTGGCGTAGTTTAGTTTTTGGCAAATTTTATTTTTGGCGTAATTTAGTTTTTGGCAAATTTTATTTTTGGCGTAATTTAGTTTTTGGCAAATTTTATTTTTGGCGTAATTTAGTTTTTGGAGAATTTTGTTTTTGGCGTAGTTTAATTTTTGGCAAATTTTATTTTTGGCGTAATTTAATTTTTGGCAAATTTTATTTTTGGCGTAATTTAATTTTTGGCAAATTTTATTTTTGGCGTAGTATAGTTTTTGGAAAATTTTATTTTTGGCGTAATTTAGTTTTTAGCAAATTTTATTTTTGGCGTAATTTAATTTTTGGCAAATTTTATTTTTGGCGTAGTTTAGTTTTTGGCAAATTTTATTTTTGGCGTAGTTTAGTTTTTGGCAAATTTTATTTTTGGCGTAGTATAGTTTTTGGCAAATTTTATTTTTGGCGTAATTTAATTTTTGGAAAATTTTATTTTTGGCGTAGTTTAGTTTTTGGCAAATTTTATTTTTGGCGTAGTACAGTTTTTGGCAAATTTTATTTTTGGCGTAATTTAATTTTTGGCAAATTTTATTTTTGGCGTAGTTTAGTTTTTGGCAAATTTTATTTTTGGCGTAGTTTAGTTTTTGGCAAATTTTATTTTTGGCGTAATTTAGTTTTTGGCAAATTTTGTTTTTGGCGTAATTTAATTTTTGGCAAATTTTATTTTTGGCGTAATTTAATTTTTGGCAAATTTTATTTTTGGCGTAGTTTAGTTTTTGGCAAATTTTATTTTTGGCGTAATTTAGTTTTTGGCAAATTTTATTTTTGGCGTAATTTAGTTTTTGGCAAATTTTATTTTTGGCGTAATTTAGTTTTTGGAGAATTTTGTTTTTGGCGTAGTTTAATTTTTGGCAAATTTTATTTTTGGCGTAATTTAATTTTTGGCAAATTTTATTTTTGGCGTAGTATAGTTTTTGGCAAATTTTATTTTTGGCCTAATTTAGTTTTTGGCAAATTTTGTTTTTGGCGTAATTTAATTTTTGGCAAATTTTATTTTTGGCGTAATTTAATTTTTGGCAAATTTTATTTTTGGCGTAGTTTAGTTTTTGGCAAATTTTATTTTTGGCGTAATTTAGGTTTTGGCAAATTTTATTTTTGGCGTAATTTAGTTTTTGGCAAATTTTATTTTTGGGTAATTTAGTTTTTGGCAAATTTTATTTTTGGCGAAATTTAGTTTTTGGAAAATTTTGTTTTTGGCGTAGTTTAATTTTTGGCAAATTTTATTTTTGGCGTAATTTAATTTTTGGCAAATTTTATTTTTGGCGTAATTTAATTTTTGGCAAATTTTATTTTTGGCGTAGTTTAGTTTTTGGCAAATTTTATTTTTGGCGTAATTTAGTTTTTGGCAAATTTTGTTTTTGGCGTAGTTTAATTTTGGGCAAATTTTAATGCTACGTAACCAAGTTAAGCAAAGACAAGATTCTTATTGCAACTTCTTTATCTAAGTATCAGGATGTTGTCTATGTAGACTAACTTTGTCTAATCGATCAAGTTTGCCTAAAATTGACAAATATATTAAAAGCGAGAAAAAAATAGTTTTAGGGTTTTCTCCGACTAGTCCAAATCACGTAATCCGATTTTAACATTAAATTACTTATAAGTTAGAGCAGCTAGACAAGATAAGTCTTCATAAAGATTTTAGGTAATCTTTTGAGAATCGACTGGCACTAACTACGTTGTCTAGCCTCACCTAGTTATTCCAATATTTGAGTTTTGTAGGACTAGTCCAAAACAATCTTATCTAACTTTGACTGTCTATATCTAATAAACCAAGTTAGGCAAAGATAAGATTGTTATTGCAGCTTCTTTATCTAAGTTTCAGAATGTTGCCTATATAGACTAACTTTGTCTAATCGATCAAATTAGCCGAAAATTGGCGAATATATTAAAAGCGAGAAGAAACTAGTTTTGGGATTTTCTGCGACTAGTCCAAATCACGTATTCCGACTTTGACATCAAATAACTTATAAGTTAGAGCAGCTAAACAAGATAAGTCTTCATAAAGATTTTAGGTAATCTTTTGAGAATCGACTGGCACTAACTACGTTGTCCAGCCTCACCTAGTTATTCCAATATTTGAATTTTAGTGTGACTAGTCCAAAAGGTCCTTGTCTAACTTTGACTGTCTATATCTACTTGACCAAGTTAAGCAAGGATAAGATTCTTTTTGCAACTTCTTTATCTAAGTTTCAGGATATTGTCTATATTAACTAACTTTGTCTAATGGATAAAGTTTGCCTAAAATTGACAAATATATTAAAGGCGAGAAGTAACTAGTTTTGGAATTTTCTCCAACTAGTAAAAATCAGGTAATCAGATTTTGACATTAAATAACATATAACTTAGAGCAGTTAGACAAGATTAGTCTTCATAAGTATTTTAGGCAATCTTTTAAAAATCGACTTGCACTAACCACGTTGTCCAATCTTACCCAGTTATTCCAATATTTGAGTTTTAGTGGGACTAGTCCAAAACGTCCTTGTCTAACTTTAACTGTATATATCTACTTGACCAAGTTAAGCAAAGACAAGATTCCTATTGCAACTTCTTCATCTAAGTTTTAGGATGTTTCATGTATAAACTAACATTGTCTAAATGATCAAGTTTGCCTAAAATTGATGAATATATTGAAATCGAGAAGAAACTAGTTTTAGGATTTTCTGCGACTAGTCCAAATCACGTAATCTGAGTTTGACATTAAATAACTTATAAGTTAGAGCAACTAGACAAGATTAGTCTACATTGAGATTTTAGGCAATCTTTTAAAAATCGAGTGGCACTAACTCCGTTGTCTAATCTCACCTAGTTATTCCAACATTTGAGTTTTAGTGGGACTAGTCTAAAACGTCGTTGTCTAACTTTGACTGTCTATATCCACTTGACTAGGTGAGGCAAAGACAAGATTCTTATTGCAACTTTTTTATCTAAGTTTCAGGATGTTGCCTATATAGACTAACTTTATCTAATCGATCAAGTTTGCCTAAAATTGACGAATATATTAAAAGCGAGAAAAACTAGTTTTGGGATTCTAGTCGAAATCACATAATCCGAATTTGACATTAAATAACATATAACCTACAACAGTTGGACAAGATTAGTCTTCAAAAAGATTTTAGGCAATCTTTTAAGAATCGACTGGCACTAACTACGTTGTCTAACCTCACCTAGTTATTCCAATATTTGAGTTTTAGTGGGACTAGTCTAAAACGTCGTTGTCTAACTTTGACTGTCTATATCCACTTGACTAGGTTAGACAAGGACAAGGTTCTTATTGCAATTTTTTTATCTAAGTTTCAGTATGTTGCCTATATAGACTAACTTTGTCTAATCAATCAAGTTTGCCTAAAATTGACGAATATATTAAAAGCGAGAAAAACTAGTTTTGGGATTCTAGTTCAAATTACATAATCCGAATTTGACATTAAATAACTTATAAGTTGTATTAGTTAGATAAGATTAGTTTTTAGAAGGATTTTAGGCAACCTTTTAAGAATCGACCGGCACTAATCTAGTTGTCTAATCTCACCCAATTATTCCAATATTTGAGTTTTAGTGGGACTGGTCCAAACGTCCTTGTCTAAATTTGATTGTCTATATCTGCTTGACCAAGTTAAGCAAATACAAGATTTTTATTGCAACTTTTTTATTTGAGCTTCAGGATGTTAAGTATATAGAGTAACTTTGTCTAATCGATCAAGTTTGCCTAAAATTGGCGAATGTATTAAAAGCGAGAAGAAACTAGTTTTGGGATTTTTTCCAACTAGTCCTAATCACATAATCCGACTTTGACATTAAATTACTTATAAGTTAGAGCAGCTAGACAAGATTAGTCTTCACAAAAGATTTTAGGCAATCTTTTAAGAATCGACTGGTACTAAATACGTTGTCTAATCTCACCCAGTTGTTCCAATATTTGAGTTTTAGTGGGACTAGTCCAAAAGGTCCTTGTCTAACTTTGTCTGTCTATATCTACTTGACCAAGTTAGGCAAAGACAAGATTCTTATTGCACCTTCTTTATCTAAGTTTCAGGATGTTGCCTATATAGATTAAGTTTGTCTGATCGATCAAGTTTGCCTAAAATTGACGAATAACGTCTTTGCCATGAAACGCTTAAAACTGAGATTATCCTGCGGTCGTTTCCCTTCAAATTGTCTGGATAGACTTGACACATGTTCTTGTGAACGAAATCGCGAAATTCATCCTGGATTTGCGAAATTTAACTTCACGTTGCAAACTAAAAGTTGCAGACTTAATAAAAACCGAACTAAGTTTTATAAAAGGCCATCTATATGTAAACAAGGTGTTGTGCAATAAAACCTTAATTTGCAATCTTTCTTACCTTCGAAGTCGCCCTCCCTGATCTCAGTGAGTCGATTCTCTTGCATCTCGAGCTTCTTGAGTGTGTTGAGGATCGACAGGGCCTTCTGCGGCACGGACGTCAGTCCGTTTCCGCCCAAATTTAATCGCTTCAGCTTCCTGAAAGGACGGAAAAGATAATTTAATTTCCGGACGTTCAGCAGCTGCGAGAGCATCGAACGAATTTGATTTATCTGAGGCAGATTTCGTTAAAAACGTTTCGTACTGCAACTAAATTGATGAGATTATCCGAAGGCGAATGTTTTAATTTATTTTATAAATTTGATGTTTGTTGGATAGATCACGACTTGCGAGTCGTATGCGTATATCTTCAAACATTCGCCAGTCGTTTAAGTAGATGATCTTAAATAATTCGCGAATTTGCAATAATTATTGAAAGCAATTATCCACGACTTAGAGCCGTATGCGACTCTTCAAACACTCGCCCCTCGTTTAAGCTGATAATCGTTCGCAAATTTTTGCAATAATTGAAATTCGCAAATTTGCAATAATTGTTTAAAGCAATTATTATTTCTTAAAACTAGATGAATTTATGAATAGGATGGTTGCGACAGTTACTACGTGGTAATTCATACTTACATTGAATTTAAAAAATTGAGTTTTTTTTTTTTTTTTTTTAGAAAACATTTTAGGGAATTTTTCAATTCAATAGATGATTTTAGATACAAAATGCGAGATATTACCCTTTATCATTGATTTGAGGCTAAGTGAGATTCAAGCTAAATTAAACTAATATATTATCACAGGAAAATGTCAATAATGTTGCAAAATAAAAAGAATTTTGGCGTAAGTCAACATTATCCATAAACTAGATTAAATTAGCTTCAATATGATGATTAACACGTCCACGTGGAGTTAATACTCCGGTAGTAATTGGTGTTTGAAAATTGAGTTTCGCGTATATGTAACAATTTCCTAAATTCCTTATATCTCCTAAACTATTAACAACGTTTAAATTACTTAATAACGTTCTAAAACTAGATTAAATTAACTACAAAACCAGATATTACATAATGAAATCGCTTGCGAATTAACTGAAATATAAGCAAAACAAAATAATTATTTTTTAAAACGTCACTAAAATATTGGGCTCGTTTGTAATCTTGGCTTTCCTCACTTGAAACTCTGCCTACGAACGGTCTATGGAAACTTTGTTAATGACTTTGAGATCTTAAGCTTTAATAAATTTAATTAAAAAAATTAATTTTTTTTTTTTTTTTTTTTTTTTTTTTTTTTTTTTTTTTTAGAAAAAATTCAATAGTTGAATTTAGATACAAAATGCGATCTTGCTATAAATAATATTATTATCGTTGTTAATATTAAAACTGAATCTTACTTCTCGAGTCCTGTGAAAGCTTCTGGATCGACGGTGGTAATTTTATTCTCGTAGAGCGTGAGTATTTCCAAGGTGTCGAGCCCGTCGAAGGCCTTGGCATGCAGACTGCTAATCTTATTGTGGTTCATATTCAAAATCAATAGTTGGTGCAAGTTCTTGTAAGCGGCCGAAGGTACGGACGTTAAACTGTTCTGCGACACGTCCAACTGCGTCAACATTTTACCTAAATTTAAGCACAATACATCAAGTTGGTTGCAGTGCAGATAGGCTCTGCAGGCAAACGACCCGCACACAAAAAAAGGTACAATTTGTGATGCGTTGGAGTTCGCAAGGTGTTGTTACCTATTGAGCTGAGGGAGGCCTCCTCGACGACGGACAGGCTGCTGTTGTGGATCGTGAGGTGGCGGATGTCGAGCCCGAGGAACACAAAACCGGGCAGCTTGCGGAGGTTGTTGTGTCGCAGCTTCAGGTAGAATATCACCAGCGATTTGCCCTTCAGCACGCCCATGGCGTTGCCGATGTGCTGCTGGTCCGTGAACTCGCACAGTATGTCCAGCCCGTTCTTCTTCACTGAACACGAGCATGGCGTTATTTCTGCTCGCGGTGGACACTGCTGTTGAATCTAAGGAATAACAACGAGAAAAATCAATCCAAGTCTCTGTCCAGACAGTTTCCATTCTTGTGAATAATTGATTGGTATTGTGATTAGGGGTGAAGTGTTAAATGATTCATTAAGATTTTCGTTTTTGGTGAGGGGATGGCAATTGATTTGTTGTAATTGGGTCAATGGAGTGACCTTTGTGAGTCTCTAAATAAATCGCGGGCGGCGGCGTTTTCAATGGGCGATTCGATTAGTTCTCGACCTTTTCGGAAAGCGGATTTATTTTTGAAGAGAATGGGGCCGCGTTTTGATTGATACACTGAATGTGCGAATTGGCGATTTTTGTTCTATATTCCATTGTTGGACAAGTTTGTGATATTCGCAAAACAAATTTGCATTCTATATTCCATTGGTCGAGTTTGTGGAGATATTCGAAACACAAATTTGCGTTAGTAGCTAGCAGAAAACTTGAAACACTTTGTTGTAGCTTGAAAATTTAAAAACTAACGGCCACGTTCTTAGCTAACAAACGCATAAACTTAATGTAGCTTGCATACTTACAAACTAAAGACCACATTCTTAGCTAACAAACCCAAAAACTTAAATGAAATAAAATTGCAAAAAAATTGTAAAATAAATTTCTTGATAAAATGATATCGTAATCATTTATGAAAAACTTATTTCGCAATTTTTTTGCAAATTTATTTTATTTAAGTTTTTGCGTTTGTTAGCTAAGAATTAGTTTGTTCGAATTGGCAAAACCATACTAAGTTATAGATCATCATACAAATTTAATACAAAGTTCTAAAAAGACTCAGTAATTGTTATAGAGCTCCGGAAAGGTTGAATATATTTATATATTCAGCCTGTGTTCCGACTGTATTAAGTTTGTAAGATTACGATACGATTTATAGAGCTCCGGAAAGGTGAAATATTCCGTCTGTATTAAGTTTGTAAGATTACAATACGATTTATAGAGCTCCGGAAAGGTGAAATATTCCGTCTGTATTAAGTTTGTAAGATTACGATACGATTTATAGAGCTCCGGAAAGGTGAAATATTCCGTCTGTATTAAGTTTGTAAGATTACGATATGATTTTCTTTACATTTTCTTATATGCTCTTATGTTAAAATCATTTCGCAAATTTCGAAATTCCATTCGCAAATTTGCAGATATTCGCTGATTGTTCCACACTATTATGATGATTTATTTTTGCATTAAATTCAGCACGTATTTTCTTTCTAATTACATGAAAATGTTCGCTAATTATGCGAAATGCGCGTTTGCAATTACAATTATTTCCAACTCAGTCATAATTATTGCATAATTTGCAAATTATATTATTTTCCTGCTTCAACTGGATGGACATTACTCATTCCTCATTTACATTCATGTCAACAATATTAAGTCTTGCTTGTATAATATTGTCTGCTTAGTACAGTCTTGTCTGTCTAGTCTAGTCTATTTAACGGCTAGTAAGCGCACGGAGGCCGCTCTGCTGAAGGTGGAAAGGGTCCGGGTGGGGCTCTCAGTGGCGCGCATCGGCGAGCGCACTCGCCAAGACCGTTGCCACCGCTGCTGGGAACTCGGCCACAAGGCGGCCGCGCTGCGAAGGCGTGGACCCTAGTAAATGTTGCCACCGGTGTGCAAAGCCAGGGCATCTAGCGCGGGAATGCAGGGCCAAACCCTACTGTCCCTTCTGCGATAAAGAGGGGCACAGGGCGGACGCGGCTAACTGCCCGCACTTTGGCGCTGCAAAAAACAATAAATGGCGGAGTTCGTTCAGCTAAATTTGAACAGGTCGAGCGGAGCGCACGACTCCCTCGAGGAGTACGCGGCGGAAAACCGGGTGCACGTGGTTCTGGGTAGCGAGCCGAATTACGCGAGGCGGCAACCCGGTTGGCGCACCTGGATGAGCCATCTGGTTGTATCCAGGGGCGCCGCGCGTCCTGGCTTGGGGGTCGCCGTGTCGGGGGGCAGTCTGGGTGGCGTTTGTGGGGGGTAGCTTACAGCTGTTACTTCTCCCGAGATGAGGTTTTTGCGGACTGCCTGGACGGCGTGGCGCGTTCCATCCAGGCGCATAGCGGGAAGGCGCTCCTTATTGGGGGCGATTTTAATGCTTGAGGAATCCAATGGGGCGGCGACGTCACGGACGCGAGAGGAAGGATGGTCCTGGACTGGGCGTCGGCACTGGACCTCGGTATTTGCAACCGGGGAAAGGTTCCGACTTTCAGGAGAGGTCCGCGAACATCAATCGTGGACTTGACGTTCGCATCGCAGGGACTGATTGGAAGAGTCAGGGATTGGCAGGTTAGGGACGATTGGGAGTGGCTGAGCGACCACCAATGCGTTTCCTTTCACCTGGACAGTAAAGCCATCGAGGGGCAGCCGCGCGAGCAGCGCGCTCGTTGGATACTTGGGAGAGCTGACCGGGAAGCTATTACTCGGGAGATGGCTCGAGGAAATGCACCGCACGGGCTGGCCGCGGAGGATCTTACCGGGGCATTCGTGAACAGGGTGGTTGACGCGTGCAGGGCTGGCGTCCCTCAAAGACGTCTGTCCTCAGGGGGGCGGAAGCCGGTTTATTGGTGGACGCCTGAAGTGGCGCAAGGCGGTGGCGTCTAGGCGTCAACTTCAGAGGGCGCGGCGCAGAGGGGAGCTATGTGAGGCTGCGGAGGAGCGGGCGAAACAGGACCGTGGTAGTTTTCGACGAGCGATTGCGCGGAGCAAATCCCAGCGGTGGCACGAACTCTGCCTTCTGGTCGACCGCGATCCGTGGGGCTTGCCGTACCGCATAGTCACCGGTCGGTTCGGGCACCGAGGGAAGGGTCCTGACGCGTGCGTGTTGGGTGGAACCGAAGCTGTGGTTGAGCACCTTTTCCCCGCCACGGCGAGGGGGGTGGGACGCGCTGTCGTGGGGCGGTACGTTGCGGTGGACTCCTTCACCGTGGATGAAGTCCGCAGAGCGGTAGCCTCGCTACCCGCGAAAAAGGCACCCGGCCCAGACGGGCTGCCTAACGAGCTGTTCCGGCTGGCAGCAGGGGGGGGGGGGGCTCGAAGGACTTGCCGACGTCTGCAACAGATGTCTGGAAGAGGGAGTGTTTCCCAGGTGTTGGAAAAAGGCCATTTTGGCCCTTATTCCAAAGCCGCGTAAGGATCCCTCGACGCCTGGTGCGTACAGACCGATCTGTTTGCTGGACGGTGGGGCAAAAGTTCTGGAAAGGTTGCTCCTATGGCGGTTACAAGCCGTTATAGAGCAAGGGGGTGGACTCGCTACGGAACAGTTCGGCTTCCGTAAAGGGGTTGGGACGGAGGATGCCATTCGGGCTGTCCTTCGTGTCGCGGAGGGGGCCAACAGCGGACCGTACCGCACCAGGGGGCATTGTGTGGTCGTCAGCTTTGACGTCGCCAATGCCTTCAACACGGTACAATGGTGGTTCGTTATTGAGGCCCTAGCCCGTTGGAAACTACCGGAGACGTTGCTGAGGCTTACTGCCGATTACCTGCGCGACAGAACCATCAGTTACCGCGAGGGGGAGGACTGGCGTGAGCGGGGGTTGTCTGCCGGGGTTCCGCAGGGATCGGTTCTAGGACCATTCTTGTGGAATGTCGCCTATGACGGCATTCTGCGGACGCTGAGACGGTTACTGCCCACAGGGGTGGGTATTGTGGCATATGCAGACGACCTGGCACTCGTCTTCACAGACAGGTGCTGGGATATGCTGCGTCTCAGGGTCACGCGCGCGGAGGAACTCGTTCGGGAGTGGATGGAGACGGCAGGCCTTCAGCTCGCCGCCTCTAAAACACAGGCGGCCCTGCTCTCCACTAGAAGTTCAGGCAGAGGCATTCTGGAGATCGAAATTTTGGGAGAGAAGATACCGGTCGAACGGTCGATTCGGTACCTCGGTGTGATCCTCCAGGCGGGTCAGTGGGGATTACACGTGTGCCATGCCGCCGGCAACGCGGCACGCGCGTCACAACAGGTGGCGCGTCTCATGCCGAGGGCCTCCGGGCCTGGTGAGGGTAGGAGGACGCTTATGGCCAGTGTGGCCACTAGTAGACTCCTATACGCGGCACCGGTGTGGGCAACGGCGATGAGGGGTAACGCTCGTAACAGGGAGCGTTTGCGACGGGCACTGCGCCCGGTGGCCATCAGGGTCGCCCGGGCTTACCGCACTGTTAGCAGTGATGCCGTGGAGGTCATATCGCGGATTCCTCCCGCGGACCTCCTTGTTATGGAGCGCGCGTCGGTGAGGGACGCAAGAACTTCTGGTGGGAACCGCGTGGAGGCAAGGAGAGCTGCTCGGGAGCAACTACTTGCCTGCTGGCAGGAGAGGTGGTCACTTGGCGGAAACGGCGCGTGGACTCGTCGTCTCATCCCTGATTTAATTCGGTGGATGGGGCGAGGGCTGGATGAGGCGGGTTTGTACTTTTTCACCCAGCTTCTTACCGGACACGGGTCCTTCCGAGCGTATCTCCATAGGATTGGGAAAGCCCCAGACGACAGGTGCATATCCTGTGGAGAGGGCGCGCGCGACGACGCGGAGCACACTCTCGTTGCGTGTCCGCGTTGCGAGAAGGAGCGACAGGCCCTGGCGTCGGCCCTGGAACGGGAAGTCACGGTCGAAGCCGTGGCGGGTGGCCTCGCTGGCGAGGTGGGGCGGGGCGTGTGGGCGGCCTTAAGCCGATTCGCGGCCACAGTCATGCGGGCTAAGGAGTTGCCTGTGTGGGAACAAGGGCGGTAGAGTTTTTTTCTTGTTTTTTTCTTTTTGTTTGTCTCTGTTTTTGTTTTTTTTTTTATTACTTGTGTTGTAATTATTTTTACTTTCGTGTAAATACTGTTGTATTTTTATTCGAAGGGTGGACAGAGACAGTAATGCCATCGCTGGCGGTCCCTCTGTCCTTCCGTTTTGAGTGGAGTCACTTTGGAAAAAAAAAAAAGTCTAGTCTATTTAGTCTAATCTGTCTATATCAGTGCGTCTAGTCTGTCTGGTCTAGTCCTTCTAGTCCGTCTAATACGTCTAGTCTGTCTAGTACTTCTTGTTAATATATTTCTGACATAACTCAATAAGGTTAATGAATCGCTTTTGCATCGACAAGAGTTTTATTTTAAAAAGTTCCATAAATCTTTCAAAGCAGTTCCATTTAGAGAGCCATCTTACTTCAGTGTGAATTAAAAGTCTCAAATTGTGTGCATTTTGCTCTACACAAAATAGCTTAAAGAGACGCTTCTGTTGATCTTACCTAGGAGGTAGTGGTACTGTCTAATCCTTTACAGAACAACATTTCTTCAGCAAAATGCCCTTTATCAATATATTTTTACGTATGTTTTCAATACTGCCTCACCGTCTCTCTAAGTTTATTCATCCATTTACCCCAAGAATTATCTTGTTTTCAGCTTTTCAACAAGCTGTTTTTCTATATCTTCACTCATTTCGTCTATTCTCCTGCTAACAGTATTGTTATTGAATGGCATCGCATGTTTACATCTTTGTCAGCTTTTTCAAAAACAAGAAACAAGTTTTAAGAAATGCTGATATTACGGTTTTATTAAATTCTCTCCTATAGTATGATTTTTTCCAGATTTAGCGATGAGTAAAGAAATTTGATAAATAGCCTCAAGAATACGATTATGAGTTGAAGTATGAGCAGTAAACAGAGACTTTATTGTTTCAAAATTTTTCTTTAAAGTTTGAAAGTAATTTGTAAAAACACAACTGAATTCAAATATATGTTTCACCTTCAAATGCACCTCAAGGTGACGTTGTTTCATTGATTCGTTGTGTAGCAATGCTGTCATAAAATACAAAAACGAAAGCGCTCATCGTGGACAGCGAGTATGATCTTCTTCTCGATGTGCCTTATCCTCTCAGGACGTTGGCGATCACATTAGCCCATCTCACTTTATCCACTGCAGCTCGGAACAGTACAACTGAAGTCATATTCAAAAAAAAAGAAATATTCAACCTGTTCGTAAATCTACAAAATCTATTTTTTTCAATGAAGTCATATTCGTCCATTGTCGCAAGTTTTTCAGTCATGAAATCCTTCTTCTGCCTGGCCCCCTTTTCCCGTCTATTTTTCCTTAATATGATATGATACCAAATTTAATTTGGGTATGAACCCAACAGTGGTTTGTTTAGCGAGATTTTATAGGGTCCGGGAGTCCCCGCGGAGCCTGCAGTCTGACGTAGGAAGGTTAACTTGACGACGCCAAAAACCCAGTTGATATTTTGATCGCGTCAAACGAATTCATAATATTTATTGGCCGCAATTATTTATTAAAAACGACGAAATGCGAGAAAATCGATTTTGCCAAAATCGTTATTTTTTTAGTTACAGCAAAATTTAAAAACGTTTCTGAAAGTATTTTTGCTGCTGATTACAGATATGCAACTTATATTTCGCTAGCTCTTTCCGTTCACTATCGCCTGCAAAAATTTTAGAAATTTTTAAGAAATTTCGGCGCTCGAGTAGAGATCTCGGAAAGTCGTGAGTTTACCGCGGACAATCTTAGTGTATCAATAGCAAAATAATCTTTTTGGCAATCTGTTTTTGACCCTATGCAACCGTTTTCAAGATATCTACGTAGCAAATCGAGAATCGGTTAAATTTCAGTTTGAAATATCTCGACAAATTATTGAATATTTCCGTACAATTTATACATCGACTTATTTGTCTTGTCGTGTAGTTTCTGTGTGCCGAAAATGATATCGCAGCTTTTTACCGTTCTCGAGAAAATCGAAAAAAACCGAAAAAGCACATATTTTTCGAACGAAATGATGGAAATTTTTTGTTACAAAATTTTTTGGTAAATTTTTTCGGGATTTTTTTTTTGGTTACCCGAAAGCAATCGAAGTGCTGAAAACAGGTTTCTACCTTATTTTGCTCTAAAGTTACAAATAAACAGGTTTTTTCTTTCAATTTTGGCACCAAAATCTAGCATTACATTTAAATGGCCCGCAGCAAAAGGTTTAAACTCGTATCGAGCACATTTTCGAATTGCCCCCCACAACAATCAAATTGCCCCTCTGTAGGGCGTGGAACCCACGTTGGGAAACACCGGTCTAGTCAGTCCAGTCCATTTAGTCCGTCTATTTGTAAAAAATAAATAAACCTGTTTATTTGTAACTTTAGAGCAAAATAAAGTAGCAACCCGTTTTCAGCGCTTCGATTGCCTTCGGGTAAGCAAAAAAAAATCCCGAAAAAATTTACCAACAAATTTTTTAACAAAAATTTTCCATCATTTCGTTCGAAAAATATGTGCTTTTTCGGTTTTTTTCGATTTTCTCGAGAACGGTAAAAAGCAGCGATATCGTTTTCGGCACACCGAAACTACAAGACAAGATGAATAATTCGATGTATAAATTGTCCGGAAATATTCAATAATTTGTCGAGATATTTAAAACTGAAATTTAACCGATTCTCGATTTGCAACGTAGATATCTTGGAAACGGGTGCATAGGGTCAAAAACAGATTGCGGCATCTTTTTCAGAAGATTATTTTGCTGTTGATACACTAAGATTGTCCGCGGTAAACTCACGACTTTCCGAGATCTCTACTCGAGCGACGAAATTTCTTAAAAATTTCTTAAATTTTTGCAGGCGATAGTGAACGGAAAGAGCTAGCGAAATATAATTTGCATATCTGTAATCAGCAGCAAAATTACTTTCAGAAACGTTTTTAAATTTTGCTTTAGCTCAAAAAGTAACGATTTTCGCAAAATCGATTTTCTCGCAATTCGTCGTTTCGGCGGTCTAGACTCTCCGTGTTGATAGTATTTCTTAACTGAAAGCTTCCTAGGGAATATTGTATACTATTTCCGACTTATTTTGGGACGCTGAATCGATTGGTGAAGACTAGAAGTCTCCGTGGTGAGCCGTTCAAAAGTTATAATAGCGTGTAATCAGTTGGAAATGCGAGATGGTGTACAGCGAAAAAAATATAAAACTTGTTTATTTGTAACTTTAGAACAAAATAGACTGGAAAACCGTTTTCAGCACCTCAGTTTCCTTCGGGTAACCAAAACAAAATTTTGATTGGTTTTGAGATATTTGCGAAACATTAAAAAACAGTTGACTCGAACGACAAGACTAATTAACAAGATAGACACGATCTAAAAATTGACATATCTTATTAACGGCAGTGGTTATAAATAAGATTGGTGCGTCATTTTATGCTGAACTAAATTTTGCACAAATTATATCATCGGTTATTTTTCCATAGAATTGCTACTTTTCGAGATATTTGCAAAATAAACGAAATTTTATACCTCAAATGTTATCTTGTACCATAACTTCTTAACCTGACTAGTTACTATTAAGAACGAAACATCATTCTTCGCGCAATTTAAAACAACACAATTTTTATTTCGGGCGTTTTATTGCTCAAATTTGCGTAGTTTGGATATATTTGCAAAAATATTAAGAGCAAATATGTTTCTCTATCTTTACTTATTATCTTATTAACTTTGCAAACATCATCTATTCATCATTTTGTGAGGAAACGAGTTTTATAGTCTTGTCTGTCTAGTCTTATCTGTCTAGTCTTGTCTGTCTAGTCTTGTCTGTCTAGTCTTGTCTGTCTAGTCTAGTCTGTCTAGTCTTGTCTGTCTAGTCTTGTCTGTCTAGTCTTGTCTGTCTAGTCTTGTCTGTCTAGTCTTGTCTGTCTAGTCTTGTCTGTCTAGTCTTGTCTGTCTAGTCTTGTCTGTCTAGCCTTGTCTGTCTAGTCTTGTCTTGTCTGTCTAGTCTTGTCTGTCTAGTCTTGTCTGTCTAGTCTTGTCTGTCTAGTCTTGTCTGTCTAGTCTTGTCTGTCTAGTCTTGTCTGTCTAGTCTTGTCTGTCTAGTCTTGTCTGTCTAGTCTTGTCTGTCTAGTCTTGTCTGTCTAGTCTTGTCTGTCTAGTCTTGTCTGTCTAGTCTTGTCTGTCTAGTCTTGTCTGTCTAGTCTTGTCTGTCTAGTCTTGTCTGTCTAGTCTTGTCTGTCTAGTCTTGTCTGTCTAGTCTTGTCTGTCTAGTCTTGTCTGTCTAGTCTTGTCTGTCTAGTCTTGTCTGTCTAGTCTTGTCTGTCTAGTCTTGTCTGTCTAGTCTTGTCTGTCTAGTCTTGTCTGTCTAGTCTTGTCTGTCTAGTCTTGTCTGTCTAGTCTTGTCTGTCTAGTCTTGTCTGTCTAGTCTTGTCTGTCTAGTCTTGTCTGTCTAGTCTTGTCTGTCTAGTCTTGTCTGTCTAGTCTTGTCTGTCTAGTCTTGTCTGTCTAGTCTTGTCTGTCTAGTCTTGTCTGTCTAGTCTTGTCTGTCTAGTCTTGTCTGTCTAGTCTTGTCTGTCTAGTCTTGTCTGTCTAGTCTTGTCTGTCTAGTCTTGTCTGTCTAGTCTTGTCTGTCTAGTCTTGTCTGTCTAGTCTTGTCTGTCTAGTCTTGTCTGTCTAGTCTTGTCTGTCTAGTCTTGTCTGTCTAGTCTTGTCTGTCTAGTCTTGTCTGTCTAGTCTTGTCTGTCTAGTCTTGTCTGTCTAGTCTTGTCTGTCTAGTCTTGTCTGTCTAGTCTTGTCTGTCTAGTCTTGTCTGTCTAGTCTTGTCTGTCTAGTCTTGTCTGTCTAGTCTTGTCTGTCTAGTCTTGTCTGTCTAGTCTTGTCTGTCTAGTCTTGTCTGTCTAGTCTTGTCTGTCTAGTCTTGTCTGTCTAGTCTTGTCTGTCTAGTCTTGTCTGTCTAGTCTTGTCTGTCTAGTCTTGTCTGTCTAGTCTTGTCTGTCTAGTCTTGTCTGTCTAGTCTTGTCTGTCTAGTCTTGTCTGTCTAGTCTTGTCTGTCTAGTCTTGTCTGTCTAGTCTTGTCTGTCTAGTCTTGTCTGTCTAGTCTTGTCTGTCTAGTCTTGTCTGTCTAGTCTTGTCTGTCTAGTCTTGTCTGTCTAGTCTTGTCTGTCTAGTCTTGTCTGTCTAGTCTTGTCTGTCTAGTCTTGTCTGTCTAGTCTTGTCTGTCTAGTCTTGTCTGTCTAGTCTTGTCTGTCTAGTCTTGTCTGTCTAGTCTTGTCTGTCTAGTCTTGTCTGTCTAGTCTGTCTAGTCTTGTCTGTCTAGTCTTGTCTGTCTAGTCTTGTCTGTCTAGTCTTGTCTGTCTAGTCTTGTCTGTCTAGTCTTGTCTGTCTAGTCTTGTCTGTCTAGTCTTGTCTGTCTAGTCTTGTCTGTCTAGTCTTGTCTGTCTAGTCTTGTCTGTCTAGTCTTGTCTGTCTAGTCTTGTCTGTCTAGTCTTGTCTGTCTAGTCTTGTCTGTCTAGTCTTGTCTGTCTAGTCTTGTCTGTCTAGTCTTGTCTGTCTAGTCTTGTCTGTCTAGTCTTGTCTGTCTAGTCTTGTCTGTCTAGTCTTGTCTGTCTAGTCTTGTCTGTCTAGTCTTGTCTGTCTAGTCTTGTCTGTCTAGTCTTGTCTGTCTAGTCTTGTCTGTCTAGTCTTGTCTGTCTAGTCTTGTCTGTCTAGTCTTGTCTGTCTAGTCTTGTCTGTCTAGTCTTGTCTGTCTAGTCTTGTCTGTCTAGTCTTGTCTGTCTAGTCTTGTCTGTCTAGTCTTGTCTGTCTAGTCTTGTCTGTCTAGTCTTGTCTGTCTAGTCTTGTCTGTCTAGTCTTGTCTGTCTAGTCTTGTCTGTCTAGTCTTGTCTGTCTAGTCTTGTCTGTCTAGTCTTGTCTGTCTAGTCTTGTCTGTCTAGTCTTGTCTGTCTAGTCTTGTCTGTCTAGTCTTGTCTGTCTAGTCTTGTCTGTCTAGTCTTGTCTGTCTAGTCTTGTCTGTCTAGTCTTGTCTGTCTAGTCTTGTCTGTCTAGTCTTGTCTGTCTAGTCTTGTCTGTCTAGTCTTGTCTGTCTAGTCTTGTCTGTCTAGTCTTGTCTGTCTAGTCTTGTCTGTCTAGTCTTGTCTGTCTAGTCTTGTCTGTCTAGTCTTGTCTGTCTAGTCTTGTCTGTCTAGTCTTGTCTGTCTAGTCTTGTCTGTCTAGTCTTGTCTGTCTAGTCTTGTCTGTCTAGTCTTGTCTGTCTAGTCTTGTCTGTCTAGTCTTGTCTGTCTAGTCTTGTCTGTCTAGTCTTGTCTGTCTAGTCTTGTCTGTCTAGTCTTGTCTGTCTAGTCTTGTCTGTCTAGTCTTGTCTGTCTAGTCTTGTCTGTCTAGTCTTGTCTGTCTAGTCTTGTCTGTCTAGTCTTGTCTGTCTAGTCTTGTCTGTCTAGTCTTGTCTGTCTAGTCTTGTCTGTCTAGTCTTGTCTGTCTAGTCTTGTCTGTCTAGTCTTGTCTGTCTAGTCTTGTCTGTCTAGTCTTGTCTGTCTAGTCTTGTCTGTCTAGTCTTGTCTGTCTAGTCTTGTCTGTCTAGTCTTGTCTGTCTAGTCTTGTCTGTCTAGTCTTGTCTGTCTAGTCTTGTCTGTCTAGTCTTGTCTGTCTAGTCTTGTCTGTCTAGTCTTGTCTGTCTAGTCTTGTCTGTCTAGTCTTGTCTGTCTAGTCTTGTCTGTCTAGTCTTGTCTGTCTAGTCTTGTCTGTCTAGTCTTGTCTGTCTAGTCTTGTCTGTCTAGTCTTGTCTGTCTAGTCTTGTCTGTCTAGTCTTGTCTGTCTAGTCTTGTCTGTCTAGTCTTGTCTGTCTAGTCTTGTCTGTCTAGTCTTGTCTGTCTAGTCTTGTCTGTCTAGTCTTGTCTGTCTAGTCTTGTCTGTCTAGTCTTGTCTGTCTAGTCTTGTCTGTCTAGTCTTGTCTGTCTAGTCTTGTCTGTCTAGTCTTGTCTGTCTAGTCTTGTCTGTCTAGTCTTGTCTGTCTAGTCTTGTCTGTCTAGTCTTGTCTGTCTAGTCTTGTCTGTCTAGTCTTGTCTGTCTAGTCTTGTCTGTCTAGTC
>OX155902.1:62582223-62655445 GCA_944588485.1 Phosphuga atrata | reverse complement strand
TCTGTCTAGTATTGTCTGTCTAGTCTTGTCTGTCTAGTCTTGTCTGTCTAGTCTTGCCTGTCTAGTCTTGTCTGTCTAGTCTTGTCTGTCTTGTCTTGTCTGTCTAGTCTTGTCTGTCTAGTCTTGTCTGTCTAGTCTTGTCTGTCTAGTCTTGTCTGTCTTGTCTTGTCTGTCTAGTCTTGTCTGTCTAGTCTTGTCTGTCTAGTCTTGTCTGTCTAGTCTTGTCTGTCTAGTCTTGTCTGTCTAGTCTTGTCTGTCTAGTCTTGTCTGTCTAGTCTTGTCTGTCTAGTCTTGTCTGTCTAGTCTTGTCTGTCTAGTCTTGTCTGTCTAGTCTTGTCTGTCTAGTCTTGTCTGTCTAGTCTTGTCTGTCTAGTCTTGTCTGTCTAGTCTTGTCTGTCTAGTCTTGTCTGTCTAGTCTTGTCTGTCTAGTCTTGTCTGTCTAGTCTTGTCTGTCTAGTCTTGTCTGTCTAGTCTTGTCTGTCTAGTCTTGTCTGTCTAGTCTTGTCTGTCTAGTCTTGTCTGTCTAGTCTTGTCTGTCTAGTCTTGTCTGTCTAGTCTTGTCTGTCTAGTCTTGTCTGTCTAGTCTTGTCTGTCTAGTCTTGTCTGTCTAGTCTTGTCTGTCTAGTCTTGTCTGTCTAGTCTTGTCTGTCTAGTCTTGTCTGTCTAGTCTTGTCTGTCTAGTCTTGTCTGTCTAGTCTTGTCTGTCTAGTCTTGTCTGTCTAGTCTTGTCTGTCTAGTCTTGTCTGTCTAGTCTTGTCTGTCTAGTCTTGTCTGTCTAGTCTTGTCTGTCTAGTCTTGTCTGTCTAGTCTTGTCTGTCTAGTCTTGTCTGTCTAGTCTTGTCTGTCTAGTCTTGTCTGTCTAGTCTTGTCTGTCTAGTCTTGTCTGTCTAGTCTTGTCTGTCTAGTCTTGTCTGTCTAGTCTTGTCTGTCTAGTCTTGTCTGTCTAGTCTTGTCTGTCTAGTCTTGTCTGTCTAGTCTTGTCTGTCTAGTCTTGTCTGTCTAGTCTTGTCTGTCTAGTCTTGTCTGTCTAGTCTTGTCTGTCTAGTCTTGTCTGTCTAGTCTTGTCTGTCTAGTCTTGTCTGTCTAGTCTTGTCTGTCTAGTCTTGTCTGTCTAGTCTTGTCTGTCTAGTCTTGTCTGTCTAGTCTTGTCTGTCTAGTCTTGTCTGTCTAGTCTTGTCTGTCTAGTCTTGTCTGTCTAGTCTTGTCTGTCTAGTCTTGTCTGTCTAGTCTTGTCTGTCTAGTCTTGTCTGTCTAGTCTTGTCTGTCTAGTCTTGTCTGTCTAGTCTTGTCTGTCTAGTCTTGTCTGTCTAGTCTTGTCTGTCTAGTCTTGTCTGTCTAGTCTTGTCTGTCTAGTCTTGTCTGTCTAGTCTTGTCTGTCTAGTCTTGTCTGTCTAGTCTTGTCTGTCTAGTCTTGTCTGTCTAGTCTTGTCTGTCTAGTCTTGTCTGTCTAGTCTTGTCTGTCTAGTCTTGTCTGTCTAGTCTTGTCTGTCTAGTCTTGTCTGTCTAGTCTTGTCTGTCTAGTCTTGTCTGTCTAGTCTTGTCTGTCTAGTCTTGTCTGTCTAGTCTTGTCTGTCTAGTCTTGTCTGTCTAGTCTTGTCTGTCTAGTCTTGTCTGTCTAGTCTTGTCTGTCTAGTCTTGTCTGTCTAGTCTTGTCTGTCTAGTCTTGTCTGTCTAGTCTTGTCTGTCTAGTCTTGTCTGTCTAGTCTTGTCTGTCTAGTCTTGTCTGTCTAGTCTTGTCTGTCTAGTCTTGTCTGTCTAGTCTTGTCTGTCTAGTCTTGTCTGTCTAGTCTTGTCTGTCTAGTCTTGTCTGTCTAGTCTTGTCTGTCTAGTCTTGTCTGTCTAGTCTTGTCTGTCTAGTCTTGTCTGTCTAGTCTTGTCTGTCTAGTCTTGTCTGTCTAGTCTTGTCTGTCTAGTCTTGTCTGTCTAGTCTTGTCTGTCTAGTCTTGTCTGTCTAGTCTTGTCTGTCTAGTCTTGTCTGTCTAGTCTTGTCTGTCTAGTCTTGTCTGTCTAGTCTTGTCTGTCTAGTCTTGTCTGTCTAGTCTTGTCTGTCTAGTCTTGTCTGTCTAGTCTTGTCTGTCTAGTCTTGTCTGTCTAGTCTTGTCTGTCTAGTCTTGTCTGTCTAGTCTTGTCTGTCTAGTCTTGTCTGTCTAGTCTTGTCTGTCTAGTCTTGTCTGTCTAGTCTTGTCTGTCTAGTCTTGTCTGTCTAGTCTTGTCTGTCTAGTCTTGTCTGTCTAGTCTTGTCTGTCTAGTCTTGTCTGTCTAGTCTTGTCTGTCTAGTCTTGTCTGTCTAGTCTTGTCTGTCTAGTCTTGTCTGTCTAGTCTTGTCTGTCTAGTCTTGTCTGTCTAGTCTTGTCTGTCTAGTCTTGTCTGTCTAGTCTTGTCTGTCTAGTCTTGTCTGTCTAGTCTTGTCTGTCTAGTCTTGTCTGTCTAGTCTTGTCTGTCTAGTCTTGTCTGTCTAGTCTTGTCTGTCTAGTCTTGTCTGTCTAGTCTTGTCTGTCTAGTCTTGTCTGTCTAGTCTTGTCTGTCTAGTCTTGTCTGTCTAGTCTTGTCTGTCTAGTCTTGTCTGTCTAGTCTTGTCTGTCTAGTCTTGTCTGTCTAGTCTTGTCTGTCTAGTCTTGTCTGTCTAGTCTTGTCTGTCTAGTCTTGTCTGTCTAGTCTTGTCTGTCTAGTCTTGTCTGTCTAGTCTTGCCTTTCTACTCTTGTCTGTCTAGTCTTGTCTGTCTAGTCTTGTCTGTCTAGTCTTGTCTGTCTAGTCTTGTCTGTCTAGTCTTGTCTGTCTAGTCTTGTCTGTCTAGTCTTGTCTGTCTAGTCTTGTCTGTCTAGTCTTGTCTGTCTAGTCTTCTCTGTCTAGTCTTGTCTGTCTAGTCTTGTCTGTCTAGTCTGTCTAGTCTTGTCTGTCTAGTCTTGTCTGTCTAGTCTTGTCTGCCTAGTCTTGTCTGTCTAGTCTTGTCTGTCTAGTCTTGTCTGTCTAGTCTTGTCTGTCTAGTCTTGTCTGTCTAGTCTTGTCTGTCTAGTCTTGTCTGTCTAGTCTTGTCTGTCTAGTCTTGTCTGTCTAGTCTTGTCTGTCTAGTCTTGTCTGTCTAGTCTTGTCTGTCTAGTCTTGTCTGTCTAGTCTTGTCTGTCTAGTCTTGTCTGTCTAGTCTTGTCTGTCTAGTCTTGTCTGTCTAGTCTTGTCTGTCTAGTCTTGTCTGTCTAGTCTTGTCTGTCTAGTCTTGTCTGTCTAGTCTTGTCTGTCTAGTCTTGTCTGTCTAGTCTTGTCTGTCTAGTCTTGTCTGTCTAGTCTTGTCTGTCTAGTCTTGTCTGTCTAGTCTTGTCTGTCTAGTCTTGTCTGTCTAGTCTTGTCTTTCTAGTCTTGTCTGTCTAGTCTTGTCTGTCTAGACTTGTCTGTCTAGTCTTGTCTGTCTAGTCTTGTCTGTCTAGTCTTGTCTGTCTAGTCTTGTCTGTCTAGTTTTGTCTGTCTAGTCTTGTCTGTCTAGTCTTGTCTGTCTAGTCTTGTCTGTCTAGTCTTGTGTGTCTAGTCTTGTCTGTCTAGTCTTATCTGTCTAGTCTTCTTTATCTAGTCCAGTCTTGTCTGCCTAGTATTATCTATCTAACCTTTAGATTCAATTTAACTAATTGATTTGTAGGTTTTGCAAAAAATGACGTAATTAAATATTCCACGCAAATGCAAAATTCGACTGCAATTCTGTCGCTTTGTGTGATCTCGATTGATTTGCAATTTGAATATGCGCATAAAACGCGAATTGTCCAATAAAAAAATTGCAAACAAAATTGCACAAACACAAACAATTGATAATCAATACTCTACCGTAAATACTTACAGTCGATACTCATTTATGTAACATTTAACCAATTATGAAGGCTACAGACTAGATAAACCGTCCAATTGAGCTAACTAACTCTCCAACCCAACAACCATTTGTTTTTGAAAAACTTTTTGGGCTGTGTTGTTGCGAAAAGCTTTTTAAAAAGCTTTGTCTGTTGCACAATTATTGGCGGTGTGATGCAAATATTTTTTGCAAGGATGCTTTCAACGAAATATTAAATTAATTGTACAAAGCACAGAGGAACACAATTAGCACCCTCACGCTCTCACAAGAAACCCTCTATTAATTGACCAGATATCAGTTGGTAATTAGTCTTGATAATTCTCTAATTATTTTAGATTAATTAATGCAGACTTAATAGGCTTAGCAAGCTTATCTGTCTAGTTTTAGTCTTGTCTATTTAGTCTGAAACTCATTTAGTCTGAAACTCAATTAGTCTAACTACGTAGTAAACGGTTGTAGGCTGTAGTAAACGGGAACGTAGGCTGTGGGAGGAGGTCCCAAGTTTTACACAGGAATGTAGCACCATTAGATAATGGTATATGGATCCAGATGATGATGATGACGTATTAAACGGAGTATTGTAGTTGTCTATTCTAATATTGTTGATTTAATCTGAATCTCAAGTTGTCTAACCGTCGTTTTTTCTTATCACTTGTCTTGTGGCAAAACTTCGGATATGTAGCCCTTAAAGGAACGCTGTAAATGTCTTTGATAAAGTATCGAACATGAAAGATTTTCAATATATCACACTATCAAACCATATAAAATATGAAAAATGACTTTTTCACATTCGATAGTTGTCTATTCTGGTGTCTATTCTAGTCTTGTTTATTTAGTCTGAATCTCAAGTAGTCTAACCACGTAGTAAACGGTGTATATTTCGTCCCTCCCATTTCAAACTATCGAATGTGAAAAAGTCGTTTTTTCATATTTTATATGGTTTGATAGTGCGATATATTGAAAATCTTTCACGTTCGATACTTTATCAAAGACATTTACAGCGTTCCTTTAAGGGCTACAGATTTGAAGTTTTGCCACAAGACATGAGATATGATAAACGACCTTTTCACATTCGATAGTTTAACATGGTACGGTCGATTTTTTGACGATTCGCACCAATTCATGCGATCTATTACCAATTAGTCGGTCTCGCGCGTTCAGTGCTAACACATGCAAATATTCGTTGGTTGGAAACTAGGTCGAAGTTTTCATGGAACGAATATTCGCATGTGTTTACTTCCGTGCAAAATTATCGCGGCTACAACTTTAATACACAACCAGGTTAGTTAATCATATTATACAATATGCATAAGGTAAATATCTAGTTTAGTGTAGTCTATATACTCGGTTGTTATTGTTTTGTGCAAAATTTACACAAAACATTGTGAATAGGATGGTTGCGACTGTTACAACGTGGTAATTCATACTCACATTGAATTGAAAACGAAAAATTCAGTCAAACTTACGGAACACGGCCTGAATATATAAATATATTCAGGCTTTCCGGAGCTCTATAAGAATTATTGAGTCTTTTTAGGACAACCAAAGCAAATCTCAGTGAAAGTTGTAATTTGTAAAGTTTGTGTGATTATCTAGAACATGGGATGGTTTCACCAATCTCTAAAAATTTTTTTTTTTTTTTTACAACATATTGAATTTTTGAATTCAACAAAACATTGTGTTATCAATGTGCAAAATTTGCTAGAATGGTCTAGTTTGCTAAAAAAATATTTTACATATTATTTAGCAAACTAGGTACAAAATTTACTAGACTGGCATAGTTTGCTAAAGAATTATTTTACAAATTATTTAGAAAACTATAGGCAAAATTTGCTAGACTGGCCTCTAGCAAATTTTGCACATAATTTGCTAAATAATTTGTAAAATAATTTTTCTTTTTGCGCTCTTTTATGCCATTTCTAAATAAAAAAATCGGCGACACATATTGAGAAAATTGTATCGCACTCGGCCAGCCATTAACGAACCCATATGAGTGCTTTAATAACTTCATTATAGAACCCATTTGAGTGATTTAATGACATATTATAGACGCAAAATAGAAAAAGTCATTTAATAAAACCCGTTTGTATTGTATGAATTCGTTTGTGCGAATTCTGCGCGAATTGCGACGTCTTGTTGGTTTTAATTCGCGAGAGATGTGCGAATCCGGAAAATGTAAACAAAGTGACAAAAACACGCGGTTTGCAAAGCGCGTTTAAACATTTTCGCGGAATTGTTAATTTGCGATTTTAATTACTTTTCGTCGGGTTTGACTCATATTTTTTTGTCTGCGAAAACGGATATTTACTTGCAAATATTTTGCGAGTTTTGCGAATGAAACATTGGTTTCGAAACAACTGCAGAAATATTCCGTTGCAACAAAAAAACAACATTGAAAATGGATTTTTTGCAAAGAAAATAATCCGCAAATTTTCTTTGCAAAAAATCCATTTTCAATATTGTTTCTTTTTGCAACGGAATATTTGCAACAAGACAATAAATAACGATAATATATATATATATATATATATATATATATATATATATATATATATATATATATATATATATATATATATATATATATATATATAATAGGGAATATTTCATTCCCAAAACTCCCAATTCCCAAAACAATTTTGCAAAATATTTGCAAATAAATCTAATTTCGCTTTTCTATATAGACTATTTTCGCTTTTCGATATTAAAATCTATTTTCGCAGACGTTTCTTTTTCAGACGTTCGTTTTTAGGGTTCCGTACCGAAAACGGAACCCTTATAGGATCACTTTTTTGTCCGTCTGTCTGTCTGTCTGTCAAGACCATTTTTCTCAGGAACGCGTAGAGGTAACAAGTTGAAATTTGTATCAAATACTAGGGTCTGCGGTCTCTTTCAGCTGTGAAAAAATCAAACTTGTAAGTTAACGCGATCAAAAGATATGACCGTTTATGTCGCATATTTTGCGATTTCACAAGGGAATCAAAACATATAGGGTACTTCCCGTTGACCTAGAATCATGAAATTTGGCAAGAAGCGGTGTCTTACAGCACATGTAAAGGGAAAAAAAAACCGTAATAAACTGAAAAACGTAAATATGTAGTTTAATTACAAGAAAAATGCGAATTTACTATTAGAAACATCAAAATACGCTAATGTGTTGCGTGGTATTGTCAGGTACCAGAAACATATGGGTTGCATGCAGTTAGGTCCTTCTCGGTTAATACCACGACAGTGACATCTTGAGGTTATGCTTGCAGCGGTACGAAGATGGTCGTGATTCCTGGAAGGCCACTTGTCAAGTTAACTGAAAGTGCTTGCTACGTCCTCCACAAAAAAAGATACCTTACTTACACAGTTTGTACGGTGAGAAAAACACTCGGTGCGCGAATCACAACTCCCACTTGGCCGGTTATTTTTTTCAAACAAAATCAACAAAACTTTATTTCGCGCAAAATTAATGCAAAAAATTGAGAACCAAAACTTCACAAACACCAAACCGATCGTTTTATTTTTTTTGCAAACGAAACGCAAACAATTTTCGCAAAACACATTACTCGCAAAATATTCGCAAATTGTATTTTTCGTTTGTTTGCTTTCCTAAATACATAAATTACTCTCATTTCTGCCTGAATTCAACAAATACATAAAGCCCAGCGTACATTCTGCACGTAAACACGTTCCGTTTGTGCCAAATTATTTCAGCTTGATACACTGCGAATTAATTGCGAAAATAAATACAAATTTATATCCCCATCACATTTGCACAAACAAATGAAAATTATTGAATAATATTAAAAAACAAAAAATTGAATAATATTTGGTCCAGACAGACCAGACAGACCAGACAGATCAGACAGACCAGACAGACCAGACAGACCAGACAGATCAGACAGACCAGACAGACCAGACTGACCAGACAGACCAGACAGACCAGACAGACCAGACAGACCAGACAGACCAGACAGACCAGACAGACCAGACAGATCAGACAGACCAGACAGACCAGACTGACCAGACAGACCAGACAGACCAGACAGACCAGACAGACCAGACAGACCAGACAGACCAGACAGACCAGACAGACCAGACAGACCAGACAGACCAGACAGACCAGACAGACCAGACAGACCAGACAGACCAGACAGACCAGACAGACCAGACAGACCAGACAGACCAGACAGACCAGACAGACCAGACAGACCAGACAGACCAGACAGACCAGACAGACCAGACAGACCAGACAGACCAGACAGACCAGACAGACCAGACAGACCAGACAGACCAGACAGACCAGACAGACCAGACAGACCAGACAGACCAGACAGACCAGACAGACCAGACAGACCAGACAGACCAGACAGACCAGACAGACCAGACAGACCAGACAGACCAGACAGACCAGACAGACCAGACAGACCAGACAGACCAGACAGACCAGACAGACCAGACAGACCAGACAGACCAGACAGACCAGACAGACCAGACAGACCAGACA
This sequence comes from Phosphuga atrata, assembly GCA_944588485.1. Classification (NCBI taxonomy): domain Eukaryota; kingdom Metazoa; phylum Arthropoda; class Insecta; order Coleoptera; family Silphidae; genus Phosphuga; species Phosphuga atrata. The sequence goes on along the minus strand of OX155902.1, from coordinate 62,647,120 downwards.
GACCAGACAGACCAGACAGACCAGACAGACCAGACAGACCAGACAGACCAGACAGACCAGACAGACCAGACAGACCAGACAGACCAGACAGACCAGACAGACCAGACAGACCAGACAGACCAGACAGACCAGACAGACCAGACAGACCAGACAGACCAGACAGACCAGACAGACCAGACAGACCAGACAGACCAGACAGACCAGACAGACCAGACAGACCAGACAGACCAGACAGACCAGACAGACCAGACAGACCAGACAGACCAGACAGACCAGACAGACCAGACAGACCAGACAGACCAGACAGACCAGACAGACCAGACAGACCAGACAGACCAGACAGACCAGACAGACCAGACAGACCAGACAGACCAGACAGACCAGACAGACCAGACAGACCAGACAGACCAGACAGACCAGACAGACCAGACAGACCAGACAGACCAGACAGACCAGACAGACCAGACAGACCAGACAGACCAGACAGACCAGACAGACCAGACAGACCAGACAGACCAGACAGACCAGACAGACCAGACAGACCAGACAGACCAGACAGACCAGACAGACCAGACAGACCAGACAGACCAGACAGACCAGACAGACCAGACAGACCAGACAGACCAGACAGACCAGACAGACCAGACAGACCAGACAGACCAGACAGACCAGACAGACCAGACAGACCAGACAGACCAGACAGACCAGACAGACCAGACAGACCAGACAGACCAGACAGACCAGACAGACCAGACAGACCAGACAGACCAGACAGACCAGACAGACCAGACAGACCAGACAGACCAGACAGACCAGACAGACCAGACAGACCAGACAGACCAGACAGACCAGACAGACCAGACAGACCAGACAGACCAGACAGACCAGACAGACCAGACAGACCAGACAGACCAGACAGACCAGACAGACCAGACAGACCAGACAGACCAGACAGACCAGACAGACCAGACAGACCAGACAGACCAGACAGACCAGACAGACCAGACAGACCAGACAGACCAGACAACCAGACCAGCCAGACCGACCAGCCAGGCACAGCAGCCATACAGACCCAGACAGACCAGCCAGACCGAACCAGGAAGTCTAGACAGACAAGTCTAGACAGACAGGCAAGACATCCAAGAATAGATAGACAGACAAGACATCCAAGATTAGACAGACAAGACTAAACAGACAAGACTAGACAGACAAGACTAGACAGACAAGACTAGACAGACAAGACTAGACAGACAAGACTAGACAGACAAGACTAGACAGACAAGACTAGACAGACAAGACTAGACAGACAAGACTAGACAGACAAGACTAGACAGACAAGACTAGACAGACAAGACTAGACAGACAAGACTAGACAGACAAGACTAGACAGACAAGACTAGACAGACAAGACTAGACAGACAAGACTAGACAGACAAGACTAGACAGACAAGACTAGACAGACAAGACTAGACAGACAAGACTAGACAGACAAGACTAGACAGACAAGACTAGACAGACAAGACTAGACAGACAAGACTAGACAGACAAGACTAGACAGACAAGACTAGACAGACAAGACTAGACAGACAAGACTAGACAGACAAGACTAGACAGACAAGACTAGACAGACAAGACTAGACAGACAAGACTAGACAGACAAGACTAGACAGACAAGACTAGACAGACAAGACTAGACAGACAAGACTAGACAGACAAGACTAGAGAGACAAGACTAGACAGACAAGACTAGACAGACAAGACTAGACAGACAAGACTAGACAGACAAGACTAGACAGACAAGACTAGACAGACAAGACTAGACAGACAAGACTAGACAGACAAGACTAGACAGACAAGACTAGACAGACAAGACTAGACAGACAAGACTAGACAGACAAGACTAGACAGACAAGACTTGACGAACAAGTCTAGACAGACAAGACTAGACAGATAAGACTTGACAACTACTCTTCATTGAGTATGGGCAGGCAAATTCTTCTGGGGTTTATATAAAAAGCTGAAATATTCGCATTGTGTGCAAATATAACGTTGCCGAATAATTGGCGAAATTAAACTCGCACTGTTTTCTCCTCCGTGTTATTAAAACGATATTAATTCGCCCCCGGGGAGGAGCGGCTCAAAATGTAGCAGAATGCTCTGATAAAATTCGAATTAATTTAGTTCACTGAAATGTTTCAGTAAACTGAAACATGAAGCGCGAGATAACGAGAATAAACGAACTCGTCTGGATCAGCTGGACTACGTGGTGTGTGTGCTTCCATCAATATATCATCATCATCCAGCCTTTATGTCCCATTGCTGGGCACCGGCTTCTTCTCTGCCACATATCCAACCTCAGCACTAAGATTGAATATGGGTGACCTAGCGGTTTAACGTCGAATCCGAACGACAAATTTCCAGAGATGGTGTTAGGTTAGGTTAGATGGTGTTAGACAGTGAGACCCCACGGTTGCTTAAGCCAGATTGGGAAATTGAGTGTGATAGGTTGCAACCATTAGTTTTACTTTTAGTTCTGGGTGGGATTCGAACCCACGCTGTCTGACCCGAGAGCCAAGTGCTTAACTCTCTGAGCCACCATCACCACATCAATATATGAGACTAACTTAGTCTAGTATAGCTAGTCTTATGAAACTAACTAATAAGACTAGCTATACTAGACTAACTTATGCAAGCAAATCTATCTAGGATAGATGCACTAGTCGCACTATGCCAGACAACGTTTGATTAGTTCATTGCGGCTTAGTCTAGTTCCTTAAGAAAGAACTTACCTCACACGTGGCCAACTAATGAGACTAACTATACTAGACTAAGCAAATCAATCTAGGATAGATGCACTAGTTGCACTATGCCAAACAACGTTTGATTAGTTCAGTGCGGCTAAGTCTAGTTCCTTAAGGAAGAACTTACCTCACACGTGGCCAACTAATGAGACTAACTATACTAGACTAAGCAAATCAATCTATGATAGATGCACTAGTTGCACTATGCCAGACAACGTTTGATTAGTTCAGTGCGGCTAAGTCTAGTTCCTTAAGGAAGAACTTACCTCACACGTGGCCAGAGCGCATAGCCCAGCCAACACAGCCCACGCCCACCTGATCACCCGCACTCTGGCCATGCTCTCTGATCTTTAACCCTCGGCTATGCCATCACCAACACCTTCTTCACAATCTGTAACAAGAAATATTATCAGTAAAACAATCTAGACTTGGCTATATAGCCTTATCTCTCTAGTAATATCTATGTAGTCTTGTCTGATGTAGTCTATGTAGTCTATATCTATCTAGTCTATAATCTATGTAGTTGTAGTTAGTCTAGTCTAATCTAGTCTAGTCTAGTTTAGTCTAGGTCTCTTTAGTCTAGTTTAGTCTCTAGGTCTAGATGGAGTTACTATTATAATTGTAGATTTCGGTGATGACTTGTACTGCGACCTTCACAGATCTATTGAAGGTCGCAGCACAAGTCACCACCGAAATCACACAACTGTAATACACTATATAGATTATTGTTCGCACCAATTTTAATACATCTATATTTTAATTCAAATCTTAAATCGATTTCGGCATCGATTAAAAGAAGGAGACAGATGTATCGACATTAATATCGATTTACCTATTAATTTTGAAGAAATTCGCGCAAAAGTAAATCGCGCGATTTCGGCCCAGGTCGATACACCTTTCCCCTTCTGTTAATCGGTGCCGAAATCGATTCAAATGTTGAATTAAAAATGCAGATTTATTAAAATTGGCGCGAACAGATGCTTTCAAGTCGTTGTAACTCGATAAACAGGCTAGATAAACTCACCTAATCCTCATTACAACAATTTTAGTCTATTAGTCTACATTAGCGTTACGTTTGCTAGTTGTAGCTGTTATAGCTACAAACTTATAGCTAATAGACATGTTCATAATTGACATTTTTTTATGCGCATGTGTCAATTTCCTCCATGTTATACGTCAAAAATTGCCCGAACTTCTTGACGTATTACTAAATATGTGCCCGAAACCTTCATATTCCCACCTTCCAAACTTGGCGGATGCGCATGCGCTTAACTAACAGCAAGGTGTATTGAAATGTTGGCTAAGTTTGCGATTTCTCGGTCTACTAGAAGCAAGATATCTTAAATGCCAAACTATATATTAAAACTAAACTTGAATGTGTGAATAGAAGATTGAATTATCTATCACTCGGTGAAAACTAGGATGTTCTAGCTAGAGTCGGCTTGCTTCTAGACAGACAAAACTAGACATTGATACTAATGGCTTGATCACACGTAACGAGTACAGTGGCGAGACAGTAAAATGTCATTCGGCCGAGAGAGTAGAGTGGGCAAGTAGGTGTTCACACGCTTTAATTCTTTTGCCGGGTTCCTTGAGCCACTCGGCCTGCACTCGGCCTAGTAAATAGAAAGGGATCCGAGTAACTATCTCGCCATTTTACTGGGCCGAGCAGTCGGCCGTGTACTCGGTCACATGTTTACACGTACCGAGTACGCGGCCGAGTTTACCGTCTCGCCACTCTACTCGTTACGTGTGATCAAGGCATAACTGTCATAGATACTAGGATAGGACTATACTAGAGAAAGAAACAAGACTAGTTAGACAACATTAATTAAACTATGTAGTAAGAATAATGAAATGGTTTTCGTTTGTTGCTGGGACAATGTCGTTGAAACGAGATGTCGCAGTAAAAGAGATTTATAAACAGGCGAGTCGTCAGTGAGAAATTAGACGAAGTGTTTTATGTATGTTTGGCGCGGTGAAAAAGTTTCGGCGAGCTTCGCGAAAAGGCGGGCAGTTTTTCAAGAAGTTTGCGAAAGTGCTTGTCGCATGGAAATGTGCGAAACGTTTTTCTGCAGAAGTTTCATTGCGAAATTTCGGGTTTAATTAGGTTTAAGTGCATTAATTAGTACATACACGTAGTATTAAGTGCACGTTCTTAGTTAATCGCTATCGAGTGCTATTTCTTAGCTAATAGCTATCAAGTGCTATTTCTTAGCTAATAGTTATCGAGTTATATTTCTTAGCTAATAGCTATCGAGTGCTATTTCTTAGCTAATAGCTATCAACTGCTATTTCTTAGCTAATAGCTATCGAGTGCTATTTATTAGCTAATAGCTATCGAGTGCTATTTCTTAGCTAATAGCTATCGAGTGCTATTTCTTAGCTAATAGCTATCGAGTGCTATTTCTTAGCTAATAGCTATCGAGTGCTATTTCTTAGCTAATAGCTATCGAGTGCTATTTCTTAGCTAATAGCTATCGAGTGCTATTGTTAAATATAGCTACATATATTGAAATTCTTTAAATTTTTGTTCCAACTTTCCGAACTCTGCCAAACATGCATCAACACTTTTCGATAGAGCAGATTTTCTTCTAAAATGTGTGCAATTTTCATCTTACCAAAGTGTACCATTTCTGCAGAATATTTTTTTTGCAAACCTCTACCCGCGTCCTCCATTTAAACCCATGTAAATTGAGAAAATTTGTTGCTTTTCATATTTTTTGCTTTTGTGACTAAACCGAACGGTTTTACAAAATTTGCAAAGAATACTTTTTTGTAGACACCGACGTCTTATACACAATGATAGCAATTATAATTTTCAGTTATGAGGCGTTGGCGAGATATTTGCACGGGTTTCACGGGTCTCTTTCACGGGTTTAATTCGATTGAGCACTTATTAGTACACGTAGTATATTAAGTGCATTTTCTTAGCTAATCGCTATCGAGTGCTATTTCTTAGCTAATAGCTATCGAATGCTATTGTTATCTCTTTAACGTAGAAGGTTTTTGCGAATCATTGATTGAAGTTATCTATTAGTTCCCCAACTAGTAGACTTGCAAAATCTTGTTGCGATAATCTTGACGAGAATTTCAAAATGTTTTATAGAATATGTGTTAGCCCTTGAACGATTTCAATGAAACTTTTACTGAATATGGGTATCCGCAAGGAGTATCCGCTTACCAAATTTTAACGCACCAGCTATAACAGGGGCGGCGTGGGAAATTATTTTTGCTTTAAATGTTTTTTGCAAATATCTCGACAACGCCTCAAAACAGAAAATTATAATCGCGATAATTGTGTGTAAGACGTCGCAGTCTACAAAAAAGTCTTCTTTGCAAATTTAGTAAAACCATTCGGTTTAGTCACAAAAGCAAAAAATATGAAAGGCAACAATCTTTCTTTGTATCTATTGCATTTGTGTCTTTCTTTGAGATAATGTATTAACCCTTGAACGATTTCAATGAAACTTTTACTGAATATGGGTATCTGCAAGGAGTATCCGCTGCCCAAATTTGAACGCTCCATCTATAATAGGGGCCGTGGTGAATTATTTTTGGTTTAAAAGTTTTTTGCAAATATCTCGTCAAAGCCTCAAAACTGAAAATTATAATCGCAATCGTTATGTGTAAGACGTCGCTGTCTACAAAAAAGTATTCTTTGTGAATTTAGTAAAACCGTTCGGTTTAGTCACAAAAGCAAAAAATATGATATGCAACAATATTTCTTTGTATCTATTGCATTTATGTGTTTCTTTGAGAAAATGTATTAACCCATGAACGATTTCAATGAATATGGGCTTTTCCTGCATATGGGCATCTGCAAGGAGTATCCGCTGACCAAATTTGAACGATCCAGCTATAATAGGAGCAACGTGGGGAATCATTTTTGCTTTAAATGTTTTTCGCTAATATCTCGTCAACGCTTCATAACAGAACATTATAGTCGGGATCATTGTGTGTAAGACAGCGCTGTCTACAAAAAAGTATTGTTTGTGAATTTAGTAAAATCATTCGGTTTAGTCACAAAAGCAAAAAATATGAAATGAAACAATCTTTCATCTTTTCCGTGGCGACTTATTCTTGCTTTAAAGATTTTTCGCAAATATCTCATCAACGCCTCAAAACAGAAAATTGTAATCGGGATCATTGTGTGTAAGACGTCGCTGTCTACAAAAAAGTATTCTTTGCAAATTTAGTAAAACCGTTCCGTTTAGTCACAAAAGCAAAAAATATGAAATGCAACAATCTTTCTTTGTATCTATTGTATTTGTGTCTTTCTTTGAGAACATGTATTAACCCTGGAACGATTTCAATGAAACTTTTTCTGAATATGGGTATCTGCAAGGAGTATACGCCGACCAAATTTGAACGCTCCAGCTATAATAGGGGCGGCGTGGGTAATTATTTTTGCTTTAAATGTTTTTTGAAAATATCTCGTCAACGCCTCAAAACTGGAAATTATAATCCCGATCATTGTGTGTAAGACATCGCTGTCTATAAAAAAGTATTCTTTGCAAATTTAGTAAAATCATTCGGTTTAGTCACAAAAGCAAAAAATATGAAATGAAACAATCTTTCATCTTTTCCGTGGCGACTTATCTTTGCTTTAATGGTTTTATGCAAATATCTCGTCAACGCCTCAAAACTGGAAATTATAATCGCGATCATTGTGAGTAGGACGTCGCTGTCTACAAAAAAGTATTCTTTGCAAATTTATTAAAACCGTTCGGTTTAGTCACAAAAGCAAAAAATATGAAAAGCAAAAAATTTTCTCAATTTACATGGGTTTAAATGGAGGACGCGCGGGTAGAGGTTTGCAAAAAAATTCCTCTGCAGAAATGATACATTTTGGTAAGATGAAAATTGTACACTATTTACAAGAAAATCTGCTCTATCGAACAGTGTTGATTGCATGTTTGGCAGAGTTCGCAAAGTTGGACAGAAAGAAGATTTGAAGAATTTTAAGACATCTAACTGTATTTACACAAATCCTAAAAAGGCTTAAAATTTGCGTGAAATTTTTAAGTAATAACGAACAAGATTAATTTTATTCCCAAAACTAAATTTTCGCCGATATTTTGCATAAAAATGTGTCTCAAAATTGCAAACAAATAGACAATTTGAAGTTCATATAAATCAAAAGTTTATATATGAAGAGACAGAGGCGATTTAACATAAGCGGAGAAATGGATTCAGTACATTGCAAATGATGGCAGATTTTCGCAAATTGCACCTTCTCGTTTGCATTGTATTCGCACATTGAAAACCCATAAACAGAGCTAGAGCTATTGATTGTGCTAGGAATTTCATGCAAAAACGAACGCGCTTGACTAATTGCAAATTACACAATCGAATAGTTTCAACGTATTTTCACAATATTTTCGCAACAATTTAGTCTACTAGGCTAGACAGACAAAACTAGATACACAAGAGTAGACAGACAAGACTAGACAGACAAGACTAGACAGACAAGACTAGACAGACAAGACTAGACAGACAAGACTAGACAGACAAGACTAGACAGACAAGACTAGACAGACAAGACTAGACAGACAAGACTAGACAGACAAGACTAGACAGACAAGACTAGACAGACAAGACTAGACAGACAAGACTAGACAGACAAGACTAGACAGACAAGACTAGACAGACAAGACTAGACAGACAAGACTAGACAGACAAGACTAGACAGACAAGACTAGACAGACAAGACTAGACAGACAAGACTAGACAGACAAGACTAGACAGACAAGACTAGACAGACAAGACTAGACAGACAAGACTAGACAGACAAGACTAGACAGACAAGACTAGACAGACAAGACTAGACAGACAAGACTAGACAGACAAGACTAGACAGACAAGACTAGACAGACAAGACTAGACAGACAAGACTAGACAGACAAGACTAGACAGACAAGACTAGACAGACAAGACTAGACAGACAAGACTAGACAGACAAGACTAGACAGACAAGACTAGACAGACAAGACTAGACAGACAAGACTAGACAGACAAGACTAGACAGACAAGACTAGACAGACAAGACTAGACAGACAAGACTAGACAGACAAGACTAGACAGACAAGACTAGACAGACAAGACTAGACAGACAAGACTAGACAGACAAGACTAGACAGACAAGACTAGACAGACAAGACTAGACAGACAAGACTAGACAGACAAGACTAGACAGACAAGACTAGACAGACAAGACTAGACAGACAAGACTAGACAGACAAGACTAGACAGACAAGACTAGACAGACAAGACTAGACAGACAAGACTAGACAGACAAGACTAGACAGACAAGACTAGACAGACAAGACTAGACAGACAAGACTAGACAGACAAGACTAGACAGACAAGACTAGACAGACAAGACTAGACAGACAAGACTAGACAGACAAGACTAGACAGACAAGACTAGACAGACAAGACTAGACAGACAAGACTAGACAGACAAGACTAGACAGACAAGACTAGACAGACAAGACTAGACAGACAAGACTAGACAGACAAGACTAGACAGACAAGACTAGACAGACAAGACTAGACAGACAAGACTAGACAGACAAGACTAGACAGACAAGACTAGACAGACAAGACTAGACAGACAAGACTAGACAGACAAGACTAGACAGACAAGACTAGACAGACAAGACTAGACAGACAAGACTAGACAGACAAGACTAGACAGACAAGACTAGACAGACAAGACTAGACAGACAAGACTAGACAGACAAGACTAGACAGACAAGACTAGACAGACAAGACTAGACAGACAAGACTAGACAGACAAGACTAGACAGACAAGGCTAGACAGACAAGGCTAGACAGACAAGACTAGACAGACAATACTATACAGACAAGAATAGACAGACAAGACTAGACTAAGAAGTTTAGACAGATTGCACAGACTAGTTTACATTATATACATTGTTCTCAATAGTCTGTAAATGATTTTGGAAATTTTGAAAATTGTCGGGTGAGCTGGACAGGTCGTAATTGATTAATTAACTTGATAATCCTGGACTGTGTGGAGGATAATGGACCGAACATAATGGACCGAACATGTTCAAAGCTGTCGCAATAAATGAATTTGGGACGGGTCGAGGCGGCTTTGTGAAGGCTGGCGGTGAGTTATGGAATGGCGCAAGAATTTTGCATATCGGGATTAACGGCGGGGATTGTTTGGACTCGATGTGGGGGTAATTAACCAAGTCGGGTTTTGCATAATTACAGAATTTGGGAATTCGCGGAACTTTGCTAAAACAAATTGCAAATACCAATTGGCTGATTCGATGAAATTCGAAGGCCTTTTTTTTTGCACATATGTCAATTTCCGCGATGTTTTGCCCGAGCTTTTTGACGTATAACATTATTATTTGCCCGAAACTTTCAAATTCCGCATTTCAAACTTGGCGGATGCGCATGCGCGTAAATAACCGTAAAAAGGTCTATTGCTACGAATCCAAACGCCCTATAATATCATAATTTGTTCTCACGAGCTTTAAATACTTTCGCTTCAGACAATCCGTAACTACAGTCGCAAAATAATTTCTGCGAAATTTATATTTTTGTTTGCGTATAAAATTTCCTCAAACTTTTTGCAAACGTGTCCGTAAAACTCTTAGCTCAAATCAAATCGAAAGCTTCGCCGGACTTTTATCGACTTACAAACTCAAGGCAAACCTGTTGCCACTTGCGAACCTCGGTAGACCAGGGCTTAAACTAAGTCTATACTCTCCTACCCTCGCCGGAAAAAAACAAAGGAGATTATGGAACGACAGATTGAACAAACGATAAAGTTACAATGTAACAAATAGTTTGGCTAGATTTGTTTGGCTAGATTTGTCTGTCCAGTCTTGTCTGTCTAGTCTTGTCTGTCTTGTCTGTCTAGTCTTGTCTGTCTAGTCTTGTCTGTCTAGTCTGGTCTAGTCTTGTCTAGTCTTGTCTGTCTAGTCTTGTCTGTCTAGTCTTGTCTGTCTAGTCTTGTCTGTCTAGTCTTGTCTGTCTAGTCTTGTCTGTCTAGTCTTGTCTGTCTAGTCTTGTCTGTCTAGTCTTGTCTGTCTAGTCTTGTCTGTCTAGTCTTGTCTGTCTAGTCTTGTCTGTCTAGTCTTGTCTGTCTAGTCTTGTCTGTCTAGTCTTGTCTGTCTAGTCTTGTCTGTCTAGTCTTGTCTGTCTAGTCTTGTCTGTCTAGTCTTGTCTGTCTAGTCTTGTCTGTCTAGTCTTGTCTGTCTAGTCTTGTCTGTCTAGTCTTGTCTGTCTAGTCTTGTCTGTCTAGTCTTGTCTGTCTAGTCTTGTCTGTCTAGTCTTGTCTGTCTAGTCTTGTCTGTCTAGTCTTGTCTGTCTAGTCTTGTCTGTCTAGTCTTGTCTGTCTAGTCTTGTCTGTCTAGTCTTGTCTGTCTAGTCTTGTCTGTCTAGTCGTCTTGTCTGTCTAGTCTTGTCTGTCTAGTCTTGTCTGTCTAGTCTTGTCTGTCTAGTCTTGTCTGTCTAGTCTTGTCTGTCTAGTCTTGTCTGTCTAGTCTTGTCTGTCTAGTCTTGTCTGTCTAGTCTTGTCTGTCTAGTCTTGTCTGTCTAGTCTTGTCTGTCTAGTCTTGTCTGTCTAGTCTTGTCTGTCTAGTCTTGTCTGTCTAGTCTTGTCTGTCTAGTCTTGTCTGTCTAGTCTTGTCTGTCTAGTCTTGTCTGTCTAGTCTTGTCTGTCTAGTCTTGTCTGTCTAGTCTTGTCTGTCTAGTCTTGTCTGTCTAGTCTTGTCTGTCTAGTCTTGTCTGTCTAGTCTTGTCTGTCTAGTCTTGTCTGTCTAGTCTTGTCTGTCTAGTCTTGTCTGTCTAGTCTTGTCTGTCTAGTCTTGTCTGTCTAGTCTTGTCTGTCTAGTCTTGTCTGTCTAGTCTTGTCTGTCTAGTCTTGTCTGTCTAGTCTTGTCTGTCTAGTCTTGTCTGTCTAGTCTTGTCTGTCTAGTCTTGTCTGTCTAGTCTTGTCTGTCTAGTCTTGTCTGTCTAGTCTTGTCTGTCTAGTCTTGTCTGTCTAGTCTTGTCTGTCTAGTCTTGTCTGTCTAGTCTTGTCTGTCTAGTCTTGTCTGTCTAGTCTTGTCTGTCTAGTCTTGTCTGTCTAGTCTTGTCTGTCTAGTCTTGTCTGTCTAGTCTTGTCTGTCTAGTCTTGTCTGTCTAGTCTTGTCTGTCTAGTCTTGTCTGTCTAGTCTTGTCTGTCTAGTCTTGTCTGTCTAGTCTTGTCTGTCTAGTCTTGTCTGTCTAGTCTTGTCTGTCTAGTCTTGTCTGTCTAGTCTTGTCTGTCTAGTCTTGTCTGTAGTCTGTCTAGTCTTGTCTGTCTAGTCTTGTCTGTCTAGTCTTGTCTGTCTAGTCTTGTCTGTCTAGTCTTGTCTGTCTAGTCTTGTCTGTCTAGTCTTGTCTGTCTAGTCTTGTCTGTCTAGTCTTGTCTGTCTAGTCTTGTCTGTCTAGTCTTGTCTGTCTAGTCTTGTCTGTCTAGTCTTGTCTGTCTAGTCTTGTCTGTCTAGTCTTGTCTGTCTAGTCTTGTCTGTCTAGTCTTGTCTGTCTAGTCTTGTCTGTCTAGTCTTGTCTGTCTAGTCTTGTCTGTCTAGTCTTGTCTGTCTAGTCTTGTCTGTCTAGTCTTGTCTGTCTAGTCTTGTCTGTCTAGTCTTGTCTGTCTAGTCTTGTCTGTCTAGTCTTGTCTGTCTAGTCTTGTCTGTCTAGTCTTGTCTGTCTAGTCTTGTCTGTCTAGTCTTGTCTGTCTAGTCTTGTCTGTCTAGTCTTGTCTGTCTAGTCTTGTCTGTCTAGTCTTGTCTGTCTAGTCTTGTCTGTCTAGTCTTGTCTGTCTAGTCTTGTCTGTCTAGTCTTGTCTGTCTAGTCTTGTCTGTCTAGTCTTGTCTGTCTAGTCTTGTCTGTCTAGTCTTGTCTGTCTAGTCTTGTCTGTCTAGTCTTGTCTGTCTAGTCTTGTCTGTCTAGTCTTGTCTGTCTAGTCTTGTCTGTCTAGTCTTGTCTGTCTAGTCTTGTCTGTCTAGTCTTGTCTGTCTAGTCTTGTCTGTCTAGTCTTGTCTGTCTAGTCTTGTCTGTCTAGTCTTGTCTGTCTAGTCTTGTCTGTCTAGTCTTGTCTGTCTAGTCTTGTCTGTCTAGTCTTGTCTGTCTAGTCTTGTCTGTCTAGTCTTGTCTGTCTAGTCTTGTCTGTCTAGTCTTGTCTGTCTAGTCTTGTCTGTCTAGTCTTGTCTGTCTAGTCTTGTCTGTCTAGTCTTGTCTGTCTAGTCTTGTCTGTCTAGTCTTGTCTGTCTAGTCTTGTCTGTCTAGTCTTGTCTGTCTAGTCTTGTCTGTCTAGTCTTGTCTGTCTAGTCTTGTCTGTCTAGTCTTGTCTGTCTAGTCTTGTCTGTCTAGTCTTGTCTGTCTAGTCTTGTCTGTCTAGTCTTGTCTGTCTAGTCTTGTCTGTCTAGTCTTGTCTGTCTAGTCTTGTCTGTCTAGTCTTGTCTGTCTAGTCTTGTCTGTCTAGTCTTGTCTGTCTAGTCTTGTCTGTCTAGTCTTGTCTGTCTAGTCTTGTCTGTCTAGTCTTGTCTGTCTAGTCTTGTCTGTCTAGTCTTGTCTGTCTAGTCTTGTCTGTCTAGTCTTGTCTGTCTAGTCTTGTCTGTCTAGTCTTGTCTGTCTAGTCTTGTCTGTCTAGTCTTGTCTGTCTAGTCTTGTCTGTCTAGTCTTGTCTGTCTAGTCTTGTCTGTCTAGTCTTGTCTGTCTAGTCTTGTCTGTCTAGTCTTGTCTGTCTAGTCTTGTCTGTCTAGTCTTGTCTGTCTAGTCTTGTCTGTCTAGTCTTGTCTGTCTAGTCTTGTCTGTCTAGTCTTGTCTGTCTAGTCTTGTCTGTCTAGTCTTGTCTGTCTAGTCTTGTCTGTCTAGTCTTGTCTGTCTAGTCTTGTCTGTCTAGTCTTGTCTGTCTAGTCTTGTCTGTCTAGTCTTGTCTGTCTAGTCTTGTCTGTCTAGTCTTGTCTGTCTAGTCTTGTCTGTCTAGTCTTGTCTGTCTAGTCTTGTCTGTCTAGTCTTGTCTGTCTAGTCTTGTCTGTCTAGTCTTGTCTGTCTAGTCTTGTCTGTCTAGTCTTGTCTGTCTAGTCTTGTCTGTCTAGTCTTGTCTGTCTAGTCTTGTCTGTCTAGTCTTGTCTGTCTAGTCTTGTCTGTCTAGTCTTGTCTGTCTAGTCTTGTCTGTCTAGTCTTGTCTGTCTAGTCTTGTCTGTCTAGTCTTGTCTGTCTAGTCTTGTCTGTCTAGTCTTGTCTGTCTAGTCTTGTCTGTCTAGTCTTGTCTGTCTAGTCTTGTCTGTCTAGTCTTGTCTGTCTAGTCTTGTCTGTCTAGTCTTGTCTGTCTAGTCTTGTCTGTCTAGTCTTGTCTGTCTAGTCTTGTCTGTCTAGTCTTGTCTGTCTAGTCTTGTCTGTCTAGTCTTGTCTGTCTAGTCTTGTCTGTCTAGTCTTGTCTGTCTAGTCTTGTCTGTCTAGTCTTGTCTGTCTAGTCTTGTCTGTCTAGTCTTGTCTGTCTAGTCTTGTCTGTCTAGTCTTGTCTGTCTAGTCTTGTCTGTCTAGTCTTGTCTGTCTAGTCTTGTCTGTCTAGTCTTGTCTGTCTAGTCTTGTCTGTCTAGTCTTGTCTGTCTAGTCTTGTCTGTCTAGTCTTGTCTGTCTAGTCTTGTCTGTCTAGTCTTGTCTGTCTAGTCTTGTCTGTCTAGTCTTGTCTGTCTAGTCTTGTCTGTCTAGTCTTGTCTGTCTAGTCTTGTCTGTCTAGTCTTGTCTGTCTAGTCTTGTCTGTCTAGTCTTGTCTGTCTAGTCTTGTCTGTCTAGTCTTGTCTGTCTAGTCTTGTCTGTCTAGTCTTGTCTGTCTAGTCTTGTCTGTCTAGTCTTGTCTGTCTAGTCTTGTCTGTCTAGTCTTGTCTGTCTAGTCTTGTCTGTCTAGTCTTGTCTGTCTAGTCTTGTCTGTCTAGTCTTGTCTGTCTAGTCTTGTCTGTCTAGTCTTGTCTGTCTAGTCTTGTCTGTCTAGTCTTGTCTGTCTAGTCTTGTCTGTCTAGTCTTGTCTGTCTAGTCTTGTCTGTCTAGTCTTGTCTGTCTAGTCTTGTCTGTCTAGTCTTGTCTGTCTAGTCTTGTCTGTCTAGTCTTGTCTGTCTAGTCTTGTCTGTCTAGTCTTGTCTGTCTAGTCTTGTCTGTCTAGTCTTGTCTGTCTAGTCTTGTCTGTCTAGTCTTGTCTGTCTAGTCTTGTCTGTCTAGTCTTGTCTATCTAGTCTTGCCTGTCTAGTCTTGTCTGCCTAGTCTTGTCTGCCTAGTCTTGTCTGTCTAGTCTTGTCTGTCTAGTCTTGTTTGTCTAGTCTTGTCTGTCTAGTCTTGTCTGTCTAGTCTTGTCTGTCTAGTCTTGTCTGTCTAGTCTTGTCTGTCTAGTCTTGTCTGTCTAGTCTTGTCTGTCTAGTCTTGTCTGTCTAGTCTTGTCTGTCTAGTCTTGTCTGTCTAGTCTTGTCCGTCTAGTCTTGTCTGTCTAGTCTTGTCTGTCTAGTCTTGTCTGTCTAGTCTTGTCTGTCTAGACTACTCTGTCTAGTCTTGTCTGTCTAGTCGTGTCCGTCTAGTCTTGTCTGTCTAATCTTCTCTGTATAGTCTTGTCTCTCTAATCTTGTCTTTGCAAGCTTGTCTCTCTAGTCTTGTCTGTTTAATCTTATATTTGATATTTGCAGTAAATTGCTTAATAAATTTAAAACAGGAAACAGAATTTAAATTATGAAATACCGTGGTTGCAGTGAATTTGCATAACGTTTTTGATTTTGATAAATGTAATTGGCGCACGAACCCAGTGGTAGAAAAATCGTTAATTTTTTTGTGGTTAATTAGGTCTTAACATGAGAAAAAATCGATGAAACGGCAATTTAAGTGTGGGTTTGCAAAATATTCCGCAAATTTGCGAGTTTTAGAAGAGTCTCTTGTAAATCTCAGAAGATATTATCATCCGTTTTGCTTAATCCCTTAACATACAATGACGTCTCTAAGACGTCATGTATTTCCGATAAGATCACATGTATATGGACACGTCAACGCTAATTTTATTCGTATGTCAAGGGGTTTATCTTAGCTAGTTTTTCACCATGGATTAAGTAACTTAAATTTTGCGAGATGTTTTTGCAAATTTTCTAAAATTGCTAAAACTGTTTTTTTTTTTGAGATTTGCAGCAATTGAAAAATTTTGAAAATTTGTAAATGAACGAAACGTTGTGACGATGATACGTTGCAAATTTGTTTAATAAAGTTGGAACACAGCCTGAATAAATAAATATATTCAACCTTTCCGGAGCTCTATAACATTACTGAGTCTTTTTAGGACTACCTATATGATTATCTACTACATTGTATGGTTTTACCAATGCTGTTGCAATTTTGTGCTATAATATAAAAATTCTGTAAATTTATTTAGCACAAATTTGCAACTTTTTTTTGCAACGCAACAAAGAAAGTTTGAAAACTTTGCCGAAATTTGCGAAAATAATTGAAAAATTTTGCGCCAATCAGCCTATATTTTATCACTTGCTACGCTTTTGCGTTCAACAAATGAACCTCAACCCAACAAAATTGGCACAAAATTATCAAAATTTACAATTTTTCACCTAAATTTGGCGAAATTTAAACTTACCCAAAATTATAGCCACAAACAAATACCAATTCTGTTGCAAATTTGTGTTAAATACTTTGCCGATATTTGCAAAAATAATTGTAAAATTTTGCACCAATCAGCCAATATATTATCAGTTGCTACGCTTTTGCGACAAACAAATGAACCTTAACCCAACAAAATTGGCACGAAATTATCCAAATTTACAATTTTTCACTTAAATTTCCGCTTAGAACTTACCCAAAATATTAGCCACAAACGAAAAACCGAAATATTAATCTTCACTCACAGTCCACCAAACACATTTCAATTAAGCCAACTAATAAAACTCAACAATCAACAATTAACTAAAAACCGCATAGCCTCAGCATTCCGTTTTAACTTTTGCTTGTTTACAAGATTAACAAGGTTACAGCGTTTAATTTTAACTTAGAAATTTCAATCGAAGATAAAGTAACCTTGATGACCCGCTTCGGATAAACTGTGATATCAGCCATGAATAGTTTGGACTAAATGGACGGCTTCCTGTCTAGGGATGTCAAAGCTGACTATGATTACCCCTTTTATTACATCGTTACATTCATGCGTCTTGTGGCGAGCTCGAATCAAAAACTCGCATGCGGACAGAGACGGACGCAACGTTAGTTTTGCGGTCGGAAAATTTCACCGGGAAACTCGTTTCGTCCGGGGGACGGCACGCGAGTTCGTGATGAATGTATTATTGACACTGCTAATATTGACGTCATCGAGATCTGACACCTGTTTGTTCACAGGGGACACACCGATCGACAATTGATACCGATTTGAATATTACGTGGATTATGATGGATGATAACGAATTCGTCCACGCGATTTATTTTTTCATTTCAAACACTTTTTCCGTTCGTTATTTACTTTGGATTATTAACATTTCCTCGTTTTACAAGTTATTTATTATTCGTGTCAGCAACAACATGCATAAAACAAATTCGGTGTAAATAAATTAACTTAGATTTAAATAGACAGCACGACAACAAAATGAAATATATAGTAAACTAGCCTAGACATGTCTTGCCTAATAAAGCTTACAACACGCGGTATAGAAAACTAGCGTATAGTCCTGCTATAGTTTGACTATAGCTGTGTGACCGCTTCATCTACGTGGTCTGTTAGAAAAGTATCCGACCTTTTTTTTTATTTTGAAAACCTGATGGATTTGAATGAAGCGCGCTTGCATGTGCGACCTTGAACCCTCGTGCGCATGCGTGAATATTTTCCTGCCTGTAGATAGTGTCAGTTGCCGTCAAGCAGTGTTCGAGTGACGTAGTGTGTAGTGCTCTCGTCGGTTTTTCAATGCAAGTAAAATGGCGAAACGACTGGAGCAGCGCTACTGCATTAAATTTTGCTATAAACTGGGTGACAACCAGGTGGAAACCATTCGGAAGATTCAGACGGCTTTCGGTGACGATGCTATGGGCATCACACAGATTAAGGAGTGGTGCAACCGGTTTAAAGACGGTCGCACATCGTTGGAAATGCTCTCGTCGGCCATCGTCATTGCCAAAGTGAACGCTGTAGTGATACGGGACCGTCGTGTGACTATACGAGAAATTGCGACTGGAGCTGTGGTCATCAGGAAATGTGCAACTTCATCACGACGATGCTCCAGCACATTCTTCGCACTTGGTTCACATTTTTTTGGATTCCTCTGGTTCGACAGGCTCCTTACTCTCCTGATATGCCTCCCAGCGACTTCTGACTATTCCGCCAGTCAAGAGGCCATTGAAAGGAACGCGATTTCAGACAAGAGAGAACATTATGGCTGCAACGACAGCCGAGCTAAAGTCGATTTCGCAAGAGGCTTTTTCGGAATGCTTCCAACAATGGCGGCACCGCTGTGAGAAGTGTGTGGAGTCCCAAGGAGACTACTCTGAGGGTAATTAGGTTTCCAACGCTCTAACTTTTTTTTTACGGGCTAAAGGTCGGACACTTTTCTAACAGACCACGTAGTACCTCTAGGATCAAGTTCCGTATTTCGAACTAATTTTTCTAGAGCTATATTAAACAGGAGACACGCATTCCATTTGTTGAGGGTGGTTCTGGTTCTTGAAGTACCAGATCGAAGTCTGTTCAGTGATTTCCAAACCTCCCAGCTCTCCTCGCATCCAGCAGCTAGTTTTTCCGATGTTGGTCGGTTGTGTCTTTCCACATATCTACCCTAGATTTGATGATATATTCTATAATCTATAATGGATGTTAGCAAGCTTCTCCTTGAATTTAGCCTTTGATTTCCAGGATGTCGGCCAAGTAGAGGGATTCGTTGGGAAGTTATTTGTCATTTCATTTCATTTGCTCGCTGAACTGACAGTTCACAGCTGCTAAATGTCAAATTTGACGTATGTCTGCTTAAAGAACGTCTCGCCACGAGCCCGAGCAGTAAAACATTGAACAAACTGCATTTCGTTTCACTTGCTCGCTGAATTGACAGTTGACAGCGGTCAAATGTCAAATTTGACCTATGTCTGCTTAAAGAACGTCGCGCCGCGAGCTCGAGCAGTAAAACACTGCATAAACTTTATTTCATTTCATTTCCTCGCTGAACTGACAGTTGACAGCTGTCAAATGTTAAATTTGAAGTATGTCCGCTAAAAGAACGTCACGCCGCGAGCCCAAACAGTAAAACACTGCACAAGATTTAAATCTTTTCTTATAAGATGCTGCTTCCCATCGGACTGCAAGTGAAGCGATACCAGCCAGGTGGTAGACTCCATCCAAGGCTTGAGTGGGTTTCAGACATCCCGTGATCGCATTTCGTCGTTCCCGCGGTCTAGACTCCCCGTGTCGATGGTATCTCTTAATCGAAAGCTTCCTAGGGAATATTATATACGTTTTCTGCCTAATTTTGGGACGCTGAATCGATTGGTGAAGACTAGAAGTCTCTATGGTGAGCCGTTATTAAGTTATGACAGCGTGAAATCAGTCGTAAATGCGAGATGGTGTACAGCGAAAAAATATATAAAACTTATTTATTTGTAGCTTTAGAGCGAAATAAACTGGAAAACCGTTTTCAGCACTGCGATTTCCTTCGGGTAATCAAAAAAAAATCAGGAAAAAAATTTTCATAAAAATTTACACCAAAATTTTGAATCATTTCGTTCGAAAAATATGTGCTTTTTCGGTTTTCTTCGATTTTCTCGAAAACGGTAAAAAGCAGCGAAATCATTTTCGGCACACAGAAACTCCACGACAAGACGAATAAGTTGATGTATAAATTGTCTAGAAAGATTCAATAATTCGTCGCGATATTTGAAACTGAAATATAACCGATTCTCGATTTGTTAAGTAGATATCTGGGAAATGGTTGCATATAATCAAAAACAGATTGCGGCATCGTTTTCAGAAGGTTATTTTCCTATTGATCCACTAATACTGTTCGTGGTAAATTCATGACTTTCCGAGATCTCTACTCTAGCGCTGAAATTTCTTAAAAATTTCATCAATTCTTGCAGGCGATAGTGAACGGAAACAGCTAGCGAAATATAATTTGCATATCTGTAATCAGCAGAAAAAATGCTTTCAGAAACGTTTTTAAATTTTGCTGTAGATAAAAAAATAACGATTTTGACAAAATCGATTTTCCCGCATTTCGTCGTTTCTGCGGTCTAGACTCCCCGTGTCGATGGTATTTCGTAACTGAAAGCTTGTTAGGGAATACTATATACGTTTTCTGACTAATTTTGGGACGCTGAATCGATTGTCGGAGACTAGAAGTGTCTGTGGTGAGCCGTTCAAAAGTTATGATAGTGTGAAATTAGTCGGAAATGCGAGATGGTGTACAGCGAAAAAATATATAAAATTTGTTTATTTGTAACTGTTTAGAGCGAAACAAACTGGAAACCCGTTTTCAGCACTTCGATTTCCTTCGTTTAACCAAAAAAAAAATTACGAGAAAAATTCCAAAAAAAATTTTAACAAAAATTTTTCATTTCGTTCGAAAAATATGTGCTTTTTCATGAATAGGATGGTTGCGACAGTTACTACGTGGTAATCCATACTTACATGGAATTGAAAAATTCACTTTGTTTTTTTTTTTTTTTTTTTTTTTTTTTTTTTTTTTTTTTTTTACCACACTTATATAAGTGTGGTAAAAAACAAAGTGAATTTTTCAATTCAATGTATGTGCTTTTTCTGTTTTTTTCGAGTTTCTCGAAAACGGTAAATAGCAGCGAAATAATTTTTGGCACGCAGAAACTACACGACAAGACGAATAAGTTGATGTAAAAATTGTCTAGAAAGATTCAATAATTCGTCGCGATATTTCAAACTGAAATTTACCCGATTCGCGATTTGCTAAGTAGATATCTTAGAAACAGTTGCAGATAATGAAAAACGGATTGCGGCATCGTTTTCAGCAGGTTATTTTCCTATTAGTCCACTAAGATTCTCCGCGGTAGATTCACGACTTTTCGAGATCTCTACTCGAGCGCCAAAATTTCTAAAAAATTTCTTCAATTCCTGCAGGCGATAGTGAACGGTAAGAGCTAGCCAAATATAGTTTGCATATCTGTAATCAGCAGCATAAATGCTTTCAGAAACATTTTTTAATTTTGCTGTGACTCAAAAAGTAACGATTTTGACAAAATCGATTTTTTCGCATTTTTACGTTTCCGCGGTCTAGACTCCTTGTGTCAATGGTATTTCTTAATCGAAAGCTTCCTATGGAATATCATATACGTTTTCTGACTAATTTTGGGATGCTGAATAGATTGGTGGAGACTACAAGTCTCTGTGGTGAGCCGTTCAAAAGTTATGACAGCGTGAAATAAGTCGGAAATGCGAGATGGTGTACAGCGAATATATATATATATATATATATATATATATATATATATATATATATATCTTGTTTATTTGTTAATTAAAATTCAAAAGACTAGTCAGATTAACTAGATTAGACATATTAACTAGACTAGACAAATTAATTAGACTGTGAATTTAGTGGAAAAGCGAGAAAATCAGTTTTGCTGTCTTTTGTCGAACATAAAAATTAGTCTTGGTAAACAGTGCAGGCGTTGCGTGTCGTTTAGGTTTCAATTGTGCACAGTTTACTTCGTACAAAAAAGCAAATGATTAATATTAGATTGACATGAGACTCGGTGCGCATCAGCTCTTGTACGAATCTAATTTCATTTATAGACAAGACTATACACGTGATAAACACCATTTCTTATGAAATCACAAGTTCTCAGACTCAATATCCAACAAGTAATATAACCAATATACAATCAGTAATCTCATAATATAAGAATATTTTCACTTTCGCTTTTTTAACAGAAGTTTTGATCTAGTCGGGAGAAACATGAAAATATTCTGTTACTGTTTAGCACACGGCCCTTAAATTGTAATTAACTTTGTTAATTAATATTATAACATATTACTAAACGTCATACAATTAAAATTAAAAACTATATATAGTAACCTGTAGGTAAGGATGCCATACTGGTAAAACTATTAAATCTGAGCCGCGACGGTTACTTCTGAAATGAACTCTAGCTTCTGCTGCTTCAGGCAAGTTTAATCGCTGAAAACAAATGCTAAATCGCGGCTGCTTGATAGCATGTGTTAACATGTTGAAACGGGATAACGCGTGTCGTGTGTACACGTGTATACGCTCGCCGAGATCTGCAATGATTTTTCGCAAACCTTGTGAACGTGTTAAATCTTTATATATATATATATATATATATATATATATATATATATATATATATATATATATATATAAATATATATATATATATATATATATATATATATATATATATATATATATATATATATATATATATATATATATATAATTTAAAAAATTACTTATTACACTTCGTATTATTATTCAAAAACGTTGTATTTATCAATTAATAATCAAAACTTAGTTAAAATAATTTTTGCCAAGAATTAATAGATTTGGCCCCACTGTGCGGCGCTAGAGATGCTAACGGCTCACACAATGCATCTCGAGGGTCGTGTGCTAAAGAGTAACAGAAGATTTCCTTTTTCCTTCCTTGATTTAATTAATAAATGCTGTCCCAAAGTGGATGGTATTATTATGTTTTGAATTAGTTTCAACTATATGACTATAAAAGTCGTTATCAATTTGTAACCTTTAGTAAAATTGTAAAATTCAATTCAATTTGTAACCTTTAGTTAAAACCTAACCTTTAGTTAATAGCGTTTTATCTAGTCCTGCCTGTCATCTGTTTAATCCAAGTAATCTTGTTTATCTAATCTTGTTCATCTAGTCTTGTAGTAATTGATGTGTGCGTGCGGTTGACGTGGAGGCTCGTTGTCGCATCAAGGCAGTTATTATCAACATGCAAAAGTTAATTAAGGCGCAGACAACGGAACTGGTCTATGAAAAATTGATTATATCGTTGAATTTTTGTACGGAAAAGAAACGAATCCGTGCGACATTTATCCTCAAAGACACGCACAGAAAAATCTAATTTTCTTTATTGCGTTTTGTTGAAATTGCCGCATAAATCTCCGGAGAAAACTCGCGAGATGGATTTAAAATGTATGCAGCCATACATACATGGAATACTATCAAAACTATCTTTGTGAAAATTGATTTAGTCTAAACAAGTTTGCTGTAGACTAGTCAGATTAACTAGACTAGACGAATTAACTAGACTAGTCAGATTAACTAGACTAGTCAGATTAACTAGACTAGACAGATTAACTAGACTAGTCAGATGAACTAGACTAGACAGATTAACTGGACTAGTCAGATTAACTAGACTAGTCAGATTAAATAGACTAGTCAAATTAACTAGACTAGTCAGATTAACTAGACTAGACAGATTAAATAGACTAGTCAGATTAACTAGATTAGTCAGATTAAATAGACTAGTCATATTAACTAGACTAGTCAGATTAAATAGACTAGACAGATTAACTAGACTAGTCAGATGAACTAGACTAGACAGATTAACTGGACTAGTCAGATTAACTAGACTAGTCAGATTAAATAGACTAGTCAAATTAACTAGACTAGTCAGATTAACTAGACTAGACAGATTAAATAGACTAGTCAGATTAACTAGATTAGTCAGATTAAATAGACTAGTCATATTAACTAGACTAGTCAGATTAAATAGACTAGACAGATTAACTAGACTAGTCAGATTAACTAGACTAGTCAAATTAAATAGATTAGACAGATTAACTTGACTAGTCAGATTAACTAGACTAGTCAAATTAAATAGATTAGACAGATTAACTAGACTAGTCAGATTTACTAGACTAGTCAAATTAAATATATTAGACAGATTAACTAGACTAGTCAGATTAAATAGACTAGTCAGATTAAATAGACTAGTCAGATTAACTAGACTAGTCAGATTAAATAGACTAGTCAGATTAACTAGACTAGTCCGATTTACTAGACTAGTCAAATTAAATAGATTAGACAGATTAACTAGACTAGTCAGATTAACTAGACTAGTCAGATTTACTAGACTAGTCAAATTAAATAGATTAGACAGATTAACTAGACTAGTCAGATTTACTAGACTAGTCAAATTAAATAGATTAGACAGATTAACTAGACTAGGCAGATTTACTAGACTAGTCAAATTAAATAGATTAGACAGATTAACTAGACTAGTCAGATTAACTAGACTAGTCAGATTAAATAGACTAGTCAGATTAACTAGACTAGTTAGATTATATAGACTAGACAGATTAACTAGACTAGTCAGATTAACTAGACTAGTCAGATTGACTGGACTAGTCAGGTTAACTAGACTAGAGAGATTAACTAGTCTAGTCAATCCATCTGTAGACATCAAGACTTTGCGTCGTCGAGTGTGCGAATTCCGGCAGTTTATTTGCAAAAACAAAAACTAAATTCTACAATGCACACGTTACCTTTGGAAAATTCGCGACATCTGGCAGATTTATTTGTCAAGCTTTCCGACAAACAGAAACAAAATTTGAGAATGCAAACTGTCAAACTTGACGTTTACAAACTGTCAAATTTGATACAAACTGTCAAACTTGCCATTTACAAACTGTCAAATTTAATACAAACTGTCAAAATTGACATTTACAAACTGTGAAATTTGATACAAACTGTCAAATTTGATACAAATTGTCAAACTTGATATTTACGAACTGTCAAATTTGATACAAACTGTGAAACGTGACATTTACAAACTGTCAAATTTGATACAAACTGTCAAACTTGAGATTTAGAAACTGTAAAATTTGATACAAACTGTTAAACTTGACATTTTCAAACTGTCAAAGTTGATACAAACTGTCAAACTTGACATTTAGAAACTGTAAAATTTGATACAAACTGTTAAACTTGACATTTAGAAACTGTCAAATTTGATACAAACTGTCAAACTTGACATTTAGAAACTGTAAAATTTGATACAAACTGTTAAACTTGACATTTACAAACTGTCAAATTTTATACAAACTGTCAAACTTGACATTTAGAAACTGTAAAATTTGATACAAACTGTTAAACTTGACATTTTCAAACTGTCAAAGTTGATACAAACTGTCAAACTTGACATTTAGAAACTGTAAAATTTGATACAAACTGTTAAACTTGACATTTAGAAACTGTCAAATTTGATACAAACTGTCAAACTTGACATTTAGAAACTGTAAAATTTGATACAAACTGTTAAACTTGACATTTACAAACTGTCAAATTTGATACAAACTGTCAAACTTGACATTTAGAAACTGTAAAATTTGATACAAACTGTTAAACTTGACATTTTCAAACTGTCAAAGTTGATACAAACTGTCAAACTTGACATTTAGAAACTGTAAAATTTGATACAAACTGTTAAACTTGACATTTTCAAACTGTCAAAGTTGATACAAACTGTCAAACTTGACATTTAGAAACTGTAAAATTTGATACAAACTGTTAAACTTGACATTTAGAAACTGTCAAATTTGATACAAACTGTCAAACTTGACATTTAGAAACTGTAAAATTTGATACAAACTGTTAAACTTGACATTTACAAACTGTCAAATTTGATACAAACTGTCAAACTTGACATTTAGAAACTGTAAAATTTGATACAAACTGTTAAACTTGACATTTTCAAACTGTCAAAGTTGATACAAACTGTCAAACTTGACATTTAGAAACTGTAAAATTTGATACAAACTGTTAAACTTGACATTTTCAAACTGTCAAAGTTGATACAAACTGTCAAACTTGACATTTAGAAACTGTAAAATTTGATACAAACTGTTAAACTTGACATTTAGAAACTGTCAAATTTGATACAAACTGTCAAACTTGACATTTAGAAACTGTAAAATTTGATACAAACTGTTAAACTTGACATTTACAAACTGTCAAATTTGATACAAACTGTCAAACTTGACATTTAGAAACTGTAAAATTTGATACAAACTGTTAAACTTGACATTTACAAACTGTAAAATTTGATACAAACTGTTAAACTTGACATTTACAAACTGTCAAATTTGATACAAACTGTGAAACTTGACATTTACAAACTGTAAAATTTAAAACAAACTGTCAAACTTGATTATTCCTAACAAACCGTCAATATTTCATGATATTTTTTAGCCAATGCGCAAGCCCCCGGAGATATGTTCCTCTGGCTGCCGAAGGAGCACCTCTATGTAGTCATCGTGATGCACAGCATGCAGACCGGATACATGGAAAAGGCAAACATTTGCTTCTAGCAAATTCGCAACATCTTAAAAGCAAAGAACAGATTTTAGCGGATTCAGTCAGCAAACAAAATCGGTGCTCAAATATGCGAAACCACGCCGAGATTAACAATTTGAGATTTAATGCTAGCAGTCGTAACGAGGTGATTATTCTATCGCGAATTAGTCTGGCGGAGGGATTACGATGTTTCGATATACTGTGCGAGTTGACGTCTAGTTTGAACTATTGAACTCGAGGCAGCGACGTTAAAATCCCTCGCGCGTCCTCTTAATTGCATGTAGTTTGCTAAATTGTATGCAGACACGTCGACGTCGAGCAGTAAACGTTGGGATTTAGTTTGCACAAGCATTCCGAAATTATTAGCGGGATCACAATAATGCTGTCTGTTTCGTATCAAGTTTACTAATGCGCAAGAGCTTCGCATGTCTGACTAGACAGGAAAGACGAAAATCGTTATCTGCTGAGTTATTATTTATTAAGTTTTTTCGTGCTGATTACAAATGTGCAAATTACATTTCGCTACCTATTTACGTTCGTGATAAATAGACTTGTCTGTTTAGTCTTGACTGTCTAGTCTTGTCTGTCTAGTCTTGTCTGTCTAGTCTTGTCTGTCTAGTCTTGTCTGTCTAGTCTTGTCTGTCTAGTCTTGTCTGTCTAGTCTTGTCTGTCTAGTCTTGTCTGTCTAGTCTTGTCTGTCTAGTCTTGTCTGTCTAGTCTTGTCTGTCTAGTCTTGTCTGTCTAGTCTTGTCTGTCTAGTCTTGTCTGTCTAGTCTTGTCTGTCTAGTCTTGTCTGTCTAGTCTTGTCTGTCTAGTCTTGTCTGTCTAGTCTTGTCTGTCTAGTCTTGTCTGTCTAGTCTTGTCTGTCTAGTCTTGTCTGTCTAGTCTTGTCTGTCTAGTCTTGTCTGTCTAGTCTTGTCTGTTTAGTCTTGTCTGTCTAGTCTTGTCTGTCTAGTCTTGTCTGTCTAGTCTTGTCTGTCTAGTCTTGTCTGTCTAGTCTTGTCTGTCTAGTCTTGTCTGTCTAGTCTTGTCTGTCTAGTCTTGTCTGTCTAGTCTTGTCTGTCTAGTCTTGGCTGTCTAGTCTTGTCTGTCTAGTCTTGCCTGTCTAGTCTTGTCTGTCTAGTATTGCCTGTCTAGTCTTGTCTGTCTAGTCTTGTCTGTCTAGTCTTGTCTGTCTAGTCTTGTCTGTCTAGTCTTGTCTGTCTAGTCTTGTCTGTCTAGTCTTGTCTGTCTAGTCTTGTCTGTCTAGTCTTGTCTGTCTAGTCTTGTCTGTCTAGTCTTGTCTGTCTAGTCTTGTCTGTCTAGTCTTGTCTGTCTAGTCTTGTCTGTCTAGTCTTGTCTGTCTAGTCTTGTCTGTCTAGTCTTGTCTGTCTAGTCTTGTCTGTCTAGTCTTGTCTGTCTAGTCTTGTCTGTCTAGTCTTGTCTGTCTAGTCTTGTCTGTCTAGTCTTGTCTGTCTAGGCCTGTCTGTCTAGTTTTCTCTGTCTAGTCTTATCTATCTAGTCTTGTCTGTTTAGTCTTGTTTGTATAGCTTTATCTGTCTAATCATGTATGTCTGTCATGTACTATGTCATGTACTATCTTGTCTGTCCTGTTTAACCTTGTCTGACCTGTGTATTATTAATATTTTAATAAAGTTCGTGCGATGTTGTTGCATCTAGTTTGGAACAAAGAGTTTGTAATTAAACTGGTTTAATATCGCAGACGTTAATTAGAGGCCATAAAACGGCTGTAATAATTATTTCGTAGATTCGCGAGAACGTGTAAATTATTTGCACATGAAACGCGAGAGGAAGCCTTGATGTGGCCTCAACAAAAACTTCGCGAGCAATAACTTGTACGTCTGCAAACACAGAAAGAGAAATTCAAGTTTTTTTTTGCGATTAGAATTCTTTATTTTTATAAAAATTTATTCATTTTTTTAATAAAATTTGGAAATTTAGGGCAAAGTTTTTTTTTTCTTTTTTTTCTAACGTTTTGTGGATTTTGCTGCGAAAACTTCCCGCAACAAAAACTAAACTTGAACGACCGAAAGAGAACAAGCGCTCCACTCATCGCCATCATTCATTACCACCTCTCTTTATATCATCGCCTCCTTTTCTCCGCGGCTCCCATCCCTTCTGCACATTCTCACGGCCTAATCTTCCCCCGACCGACAATAACTACACAAATAAATAAACTGGAAACCGATCTAATTACCTCCTTATTTATTACTCCAGATCCAACAATGAATCACCCCAAGCATTTTCCTTTTAGACTTTCCTTTTAGGATCCTTTACAAAAGCTCCTTCATACATAAAATAGATTATTATCAACGAAAACATTGCAAGTAGACACGAAAACCTTGTCTTAAACTCAAGAGCAGTCTGGAAATGAAACAGAATATTCGCACAAATATTTGCACAAAATTAATAAAACAAGTTCCATATTAAAGATCTATTTTTGTCTAATCTTTAAAAAAATTTTTTGTAATCTTATAAGTATTCTTGTACGTTTAGGTACGTTAAGTTTGCTTCCTGGTGCAGGTCATTCTTATCAGTCAACCTGCCGATTGCAATCGCGTTTAATTGGTGATGATTTAGTGCGAATTTTGTTATCAGCCGTGCGAACAATCAAAATTAATGTGTGCAATTGATAACGCAAATTGGATCGTCGACGCATAGATTGGCTCGTTGAAACGGTCTGCGTTATCGGGAATTGGCGAACGCTTGACTGATGATTGTTTCGTTAAAAATTTAACTCCAATTAAAATTAGCAGAAGATGAACACTGGAATGTTTTTGCATGCAAATATTGTTGGTTTGTGACCATTGTGAAAATGTTGGTTTGTGAATTGTAGACAATTTGCGATGAAAGAAAATATGCAAAGGTCAATTTTTGCAAGGTATATCTGAGCAAACTTTTTTTATTCCGGCGATAAATCCAAATGAAAATATCTTCGCAATTTGCGTGTCTCGCGCAAAAAAAAAAACTTTTAGCAATCATGTTGCAATAAATCTGTGCGCAATTTGCTCGCGTGAAGATAAATCCGAATTTAAAAGTTTAACTCCGCGAATTTATCGCCGATGCGACGTCCAGACAAGAACACGAAATGACGAATTCGCAGAAAATTGCAAAGAAATAGCACAAGAAGCGGCTAGTCAGTTTTGTCTACGAAAGAAGTTTTTGCAACGAATTTTCATTGTTGTCGTCATGAATGGAGTTTTTTTTGCTTGTTTGCGGATATTGTTTGCACGTGCCAAACTCACAAAAAGTGTAATTTGCGAGAATAAATTGCAAGTTTTGTCCCGGTGATTTCAAGCTCAATTTACAAACCCGAACGCTTTATCTAGATTTAAAACTAACTCGACGAGGTAAGACGTCTTTAAACCAAGTTTTAATAACCACTAATTAAACACTAATTTATGATTTGTATCGCAATTTCGCACTGAATCTGCTGAAATTCGCGCAACTTAATCAACAAGTTTCTTATAGCAAAAACCCGCGCTGTATAGTAATTAACATATACTCAAGTTTAACAAGTTTACTGGAACTTGTAGCATCCATTACCGGTCCTTCGCTCGAACGTTTCACTCTTACTATCCAGCTTTTTCCCTTCCCGTCTGAAACCTCAAGTCTTATCAGATGAATTCCAGCTTACAACGAGATTTAGGCGATGATAAGACGGAAATTGCGAAAGCAAGTGAAAGTGATGGAACGCGATTTCAAAAGTAGTTTGACTGAATCTGTGAGTTGGTAAATAGGCGACCTAATTGTATAATTTTGATTTCATTCCAAGATTTCAAATTTTTGTTTAGGCGGATTCGCTCGGATGGTTTCGGAACGATTTGTGTAGACTCATTTCTCGCCGGAAATTTTACTAAAATTAAGACAGTTTTGGGTAAAGTAGACACAGAGAACACAAAGTGAGAGATGCAACGCGAATTGAAAAGTTGTTTGACTGAACCTGTGAGTTGGTAAATCCACGGGTTAATTGTCTAATTTTGATTTCAGTCTAAGATTTCATATTCTTGTTATGGTGGATTCGCTCGGATGGTTTTGAAACGATTTGTGTAGATTCATTTCTCGCAGGAAATTTCACTAAAACTAAGATCGGGGAATAGTTTTGGGTAAAGTAGACACTGAGAACACAAAGTGAGAGATGGAACACGATTTGAACAGTTGTTTGGCTGAATCTGTGAGTTAGTAAATCCACGACTTAATTGTCTAATTTTGATTTCATTTCAAGATTTCATATTCTTGTTATGTTTGGATCATGCACGGATGGTTTTGAAACGATTTGTGTGACTCATTCCTCACCGGCAATCTCGCGAAAACTAAGACCGGTGAAGAGTTTTGGATAGAGTAGACACGGAGGACACAAAGTGAGAGATGGAACGCGATTTAAAAAGTTGTTTGGTTGAACCTGTGAGTTGGTAAATAGGCAACTTAATTGTCTAATTTTGATTTCATTCCAAGATTTAAAATTTTTGTCATGGTGGATTTGCTCGGTTGGTTTTGGAACGATTTGCGTATATTTATTTCTCGCCGGCGAATTTCTCTAAAACCAAGACCGGTGAAGAAGACATGGAGCAGACATACAGTTAGTAAATCCACGACTTAATTGTCTAATTTTGATTTAATTCCAAGATTTCATATCTCTGTTATGGCGGATTCGCTCGGATGGTTTCGGAACGATTTGTGTAGGCTCATTTCTCGCCGGCAATCTCTCTAAAACTAAGAGCGTTAAAGAGTTTTGGGTAGAGTAGATACGGAGGAGACCAAGTGAGAGATAGAACGCGATTTAAAAAGTTGTTTGACTGAATCTGTGAGTTAGTTAATAGACGAATTAATTGTCTAATTTGGATTTCATTCCAAAATTTCAAATTTTTATTATGGTGGATTCGCTCGGATGGTTTTCGTTTTTTGATGAATTGTGTATATTCGTTTATCGTCGGAGAATTTCTCTAAAACTAAAACCAGTGAAAAGCTTTGGGTAGAGTAGACACGTAGTGTCTTGTTATGGTGGAATCGCTCGGATGGTCGGCAGGGACCGACTCATTTTGTCGGGTTGTCACCGGCCAGCCCCCAATGGCCGTCCGACTGCCGGGTACCGGCTCGACCATGGTGGGCTATGGAACTGTATTGACGCTTGCACACATGCCGGTCCGGCAGTCTCCGTCTTCACTTGTCTAGTGCAGTTCTATTTAAAATTGTATATTATTTATTTTGTATGATTTAATTACTTGACGCTAAAGAACGTCTTCAATTTATAATGTAATTCATAGAATGAAGGGATGGACATTGAAAAATTTATCGTCATGTTCTTGTAATTCCTTAAACAATGTAAGAAATGCCCCAACAAGAGGTCGCGCTAAAACCATTGGGTGCACACAATATTTTCTTTGCATTTTTTTCTTGCGAAGTAACCGCATAACATACAAATAACCCTTTCGCGATCAATTTTGTACTGAACTCAAATAAATACACTGCTTGTACCTCGACTTCGTGGGCCACCGGGCCAGTTCCGGACAAACCCTTTCGGCATGTATGTAAGATGTCCAACCCGGTGCAGGACCGGTTCCCGTCACATCCACGCGGTACGTGTGTAGCTAGCCTAAAACTAAGACCGGTGAAGAGTTTCGGGTAGAGTAGACACGAAGGAGACAAAGTAAGAAATGGAGCGCGATTTAAAAAATTGTTTGGCTGAATCGGTTAGTAAATAGACGACGTAATTGTCTAATGTTGATTTTATTCCAATATTTCATATTCTTGTTATGGTGGATTCGCTCGGATGGTTTCGGAACGATTTGTGTAGACTCATTCCTCGCCGCAATATCTTTAAAACCAAGACCGGTGAAGAGTTTTGGGTAGAGTAGACATGGAGAACACAAAGTGAGAGATCGAACGCGATTTAAAAATTGTTTGGTTGAATTTGTGAGTTAGTAAATAGACTACCAATTGTCTAATTTTGATTTCATTCCAAAATTTCATATTCTTGTTATGGTGGATTAGCTCGGATAGTTTTGGAACGATTTGTGAAGACTCATTTCTCGCCGGCAATCTCAATAAAACTAAGACCGGTGTAGAGTTTTGGGTAGACTAGACACGAAGTACACAAAGTGAGAGATGGAACGCGATTTCAAAAGTTGTTTGACTGAATGTGTGAGTTAGTAAATCCACGATTTAATTGTCTAATTTTGATTTTATTCCACAATTTCAAATTTTGGTTATGGTGGATTCGCTCGGATGGTTTTTGAGCGATTTATGTTCTCATTACTCGCCGGTAATTTCTGTAAAACTAAGACCGGTGAAGAGTTTTGGGTAGAGTAGACACCGAGGACACAAAGTGAGAGATGGAACGCGATGGTTTTGGAACGATTTGTGTAGAGTCATTTCTCGTCGTAGAATCTCGCAAAAACTAAGACCGATGAAGAGTAGACACGGAGGACACAAATTGAGAGATGGAGCTCGATTTATACAGTTGTTTGGCAGATTTTATGGGATAGTAAACACACGACTTAATTGTCTAATTTTGATTTTATTCCAAGATTTCATATTTTGGTTACGGTGGATTCGCTCGTATGGTTTTGGAACGATTTATGTAGACTCATTTCTCGCCGGCAATCTCAAAAAAACTAAGACCGGTGAAGAGTTTTGGGTTGAGTAGACGCTGAGGACACGAAGTAAGAGATGGAACGTGATTTCAAAAGTTGTTTGACAAAGTCGGTGAATTAGTAAATCCACGATTTAATTGTCTAATTTTGATTTTATACCAATATTTCGTGTTTTGGTTATGGCGGATTCGCTCGGATGGTTTCGGAACGATTTGTTTAGACTCATTTCTCGCCGACAATCTCATAAAAACTAAGACCGGTGAAGGGTTTTGGGTAGAGTAGACACGGAGGATACAAATTGAGAGATGGAACGCGATTTAAAAACTTGTTTGGCTGAATCTGTAAGCTAGTAAATCCACGACTTAATTGTCTAATTTTAATTTCATTCCAAGATTTCATATTCTTGTTATGGTGGATTCGCTCGGATGGTTTCGGAACGATTTGTGTAAACTCATGTCTTGCCGGCAATCTCGTGAAAACTAAGACCGGTGAAGAGTTTTAGGTAGCTAGACACGGAGGAGACAAATTGAGAGATGGAACGCGATTTAAAAAGTTGTTTGTCTGAATTTGTGAGTTAGTAAATAGACTACCGAATGGTCTAATTTTGATTTCATTCCAAGATTTCATATTCTTGTTATGGCGGATTCGCTCGGATGGTTTTGGAACGATTTGTGTAGACTCATTTCTCGCAGGCAATCTCAATAAAACTAAGACCGGTGAAGAGTTTTGGGCAGATTAGACACGGAGAACACAAAGTAAGAGATGGAAAGCGATTTAAAAAATTGTTTGGCTGATTCGGTAGTTAGTAAATCCAGGACTTAATTGTCTAATTCTAGTTTAATTCCAAGATTTCATGTTTTTGTTATGGTGGATTCGCCCGGATGGTTTTGGAACGATTTGTGTAGACCCATTCCTCCCCGGCAATCTCTTGAAAACTAAGTCGGTGAAGGGTTTTGGGTAGAGTAGATACGGAGGACACAATGTGAGATATAGAACGCGATTTCAAAAGTTTGGCTGAATCTATGAGTTAGTAAATAGACGACTTAATTGTCTAGTTTTGATTTTATTCCAAGATTTCATATTCTTGTTATGGTGGATTCGCTCGGATTGTATTGGAACGATTTGTATAGACTCATTTCTCGCCGGAAATTTCACTAAAACAAAGATCGGTGAAGACTTTCAAGTAGAGTAGACACGGAGACCTTCACACGGAAATGTTTGTTTTCAAGTTCCAAATCGATTGAATTCCTAATTACATTAAAACATTCATAATGCCTGCTCGTATAACATTACTTCAACATTATTTATTTTTCTCTGTTTGCTAGAACAATCGAACATTCAATTATATATTAGTCCAAACTATCCAGTCTAATAACCATACTCATTATTTTCAAATTAATGTAAATATACTAACTAGACCTGTTTGTATCGTCTAATCTGTCTTGTCTATCTAGTCTTCTCTGTCTATTTTGGTTTGTGTAGTCTTCACTATGCAGTCTTGTTTAACTGTCTAGTCTAGTCTAGTCTGCCTAGTCTGTATCTAGTCCATCTAGTCCGTGTGGCCCGTCTTGTCCGTCTAGTCTTGTCTATCTAGTCTTGTCTGTCTTGTCTGGTCTATCTAGGCTTATCTGTCTATTCTTATCTGTTTATTCTTATCTATCTATTCTGTTTATTCTTAGGTGTGCAGATGTGTCTTATAGTCCATCAACATTTATATTATGCGAGAATGTAGCGATAAAATAAAAAAATTCTATATAGAGCGTGTAGATCATAATAAAGCGGGCGCATCGAGCGTATTCCTCATCCACCCTCGCGTTCCGGATAATATATTTTTCTCTTTACGGTTCCCCCTTTTTATTCGTTCGCCGCTAACACACATTTTCAATATAGGTTATAAATTGACACACATAAAACAGAATGCGTCCTGCGAGGAGGCGCTCCTGGGACGTCTCAGGTGTGCAATGTTGCACATAAATCCGCGGAATGGCGCCGTCAGGACTCGGGGATTAGGGATTAGCGCGATAATAAACTTGCCGGGCTGTGGTGAGACAAGGATTAGGTTGAATATTTGCATTGGAATTAGGTTGGGAAGGGTGGATTGTAATTGCAAATACCTTGCAGAATTTGTAAATTATTTTTGCGATCTATATTCTACGTAGCGAATTGTTAATTCTAAGAAACTTAAAAACTCGATGTTCCATGTACTCTTCTTACTCTTGGTATTACTCGTGGTAATTTTGATTCCATTCCAAGATTTCAAATTTTTGTTATGGTGGACTCGCTCGGATGGTTTTGGAACGATCTGTGTATATTCATTTCTCGCCGGCGAATTTCATAAAACTAAGACCGGTGAAGAGGTTTTGGGTTGAGTAGACACGGAGGAGACATAGTGAGAGACACAACGCGATTTAAAAAGTTGTTTGTCTGAATTTGTGAGTTAGTAAATAGACTACCTAATTGTCTAATTTTGATTTCATTCCAAGATTTCACATTCTTGTTATGGCGGATTCGCTCGGATGGTTTTGGAACGATTTGTGTAGACTCATTTCTTGTCGGCGAATCTCACGAAAACTAAGACCGGTGAATAGTTTTGAGTAGAGTAGACACGGAGGACACAAAGTGAGAGATGGAGCGCGATTTAAAAAGTTTTTTGGCAGAATCTTTGAGTTAGTAAACACACGACTTAATTGTCTAATTTGTATTTTATTATTTCATATTTTGGTTATGGTGGATTCGCTCGGATGATTTTGGAACGATATGTGTAGACTCATTTCTCGCCGGCAATCTCTCTAAAACTAAGACCGGTTTTGGGTAGAGTAGACACGGAGGACACAAAGTTAAAGATATAACGCGATTTCAAAAGTTTTTTTGACTGAATCTGTGAGTTAGTAAATCCACGTCTAGCCTTCTTACGCTTGGTAATCTACTCTTCTTTCTCTTGCTGATCTACTCTTCTTACTTTTGGTGATCTACTCTTCTTACTCTTGGTGATCTACTCTTCTTACTCTTGGTGATCTACTCTTCTTACTCTTGGTGATCCACTCTTCTTACTCTTGGTGATTTACTCTTCTTACTCTTGCTGATTTACTTTTCTTACTCTTGGTGATCTACTCTTCTTACTCTTGGTGATCTACTCTTCTTACTCTTGGTGATCTACTCTTCTTACTCTTGGTGATCTACTCTTCCTACTCTTGGTGATCAACTCTTCTTACTCTTGTTGATTTACTCTTCTTACTCTTGCTGATTTACTTTTCTTACTCCTACTTATTGGTGATCTTACTTTGGTGATTTTTTTATTTCATTGAAAGGACTAACCGTTTTTCGGGTAATCATTGCAAATTGTGAGTGGCGTTTGCGGATTTAGCGAAAGGAGTTTTCGGTGCAAATTCACCCTCGCAATTATCAGAGTTGGAAGGCGAGCCGGCCACCGACCATTTCATATTCACTGCCGACGCAAATCGTTCCACCCAAATCTCGAGAATCTCTGAGAGCCCTTAAGTTGCGTTGTTGCTTGCCCTCGAGCATTTAAATGCGCCGTAAAACGTCGACCTCGAGCCAACCTCTGGCTGTTCCTCAGCTAGTTTTATTACCCCTCAACAGAGAACTCTTAGCTACATGACCCGCTTGCAATTACACTGACATTACAGAAATTGCAAACAGGGAAAACCGAAAACAAAGTTTCCAGTCTTCCAAGAATTGAACGAATCTGACTGACAATATTTACTTTTAATTAATTTATAAATTAAAGGTTGAATAGACAATTTGTGAGGTTCATTCTTCTTGAAACTGCGAGTATTAAACATAGTTTGAATTTGAATTTCATTTAGAATCATTTAAAAAAAGATTTAGTCAATTTGAATTATTTTGGAAAAAGTTTCGGGCAAAAATCGGAATGTACGCTATTTGGCGCGTGTTTATAATCGCCATTTTCAGGCGTGTGTTTCAGCAAAGCAGAAAAAGATTATTAGTTGTTTGTTCTATAGAAAATTTCGCGTCTTATGACATATTATACGTCAATATCCGTGACAAGTCAAACTTCGCGAATTCGAAGAAGCGATTTTCGATTCCTCTCCATTTTCTGCAAGTTATATATCAAAAGACGCAGAATTTTACACAGATTACGTTAATATAAATCATTGTGCAATTTAGTTAACAATAAGCCAGAAAATCTGAAAAAACTAAACGATTTTCAAGCACCGAAAAACACCTTGTTATGTTTATAGCGGTATCTTGGAAAGGAATTGAAGTAGCAGAATTTGTTCTGGATTTTCTGAAAGCTTAAAGAAGCCTCAACTTTTTGATATATAATTTGAATTTTTTTAGAAAAAGTTTCTGGCAAAAATCCGAGAGTACGCTATTTGGCGCGTGTTTATAAACGCCATTTTCAGGCGCGTGTTTCAGCAAAGCAGAAAAAGATTATTAGTTGTTTGATCTATAGAAAATTTCGCGTCTTTTGACGTATTATACGTCAATATCTGTGACATGTCAAATTTCGGGAATTCGAAGACGGTAAAGAAATCGCGATTTTCGACACCTCTCGATTTTTTGCAAGTTATATATCAAAACACGCATAATTTTACACAGATTACGCTAATATAAATCATTGTGCAATTTAGCTACCAATAAGCCAGGAAATCTGAAAAAACTAAACGATTTTCAAGCACTGAAAAACACCGTGTTATGTTTATAGCGGTGTCTTTGGAAGGAATTGAAGTAGCAGAATTTGTTTTGGATTTTCTGAAAGCTTAAAGAAGCCTCAACCTTTTGATATATAATTTGAATTTTTTTGGAAAAAGTTTCTGGCAAAAATCCGAAATACGCTATTTGGCGCGTGTTTATAAACGCCATTTTCAGGCGTATGTTTCATCAAATCAGAAAAAGATTATTAGTTGTTTGATCTATAAAAAATTTCGCGTCTTTTGACGTATTATACGTCAATATCCGTGACATGTCAAAATTCGCGAATTCGAAGAAGGGGGGTGGTGTATATGCTTTAAAGAAATCGCAATTTTTGATACCTCTCCAATTTTTGCAAGTTATATATCAAAACACGCAGAATTTTACAAAGATTACGCTAATATAAATCATTGTGCAATTTAGTTAACAATAAGCCAGGAAATCTGAAAAAACTAAACGATTTTCAAGCACCGAAAACACCGTGTGTGTTTATAGCGGTATCTTCGAAAGGAATTGAAGTAGCAGAATTTGTTTTGGATTTTCTAAATGCTTAAAGAAGCCTTAACATTTTGATATATAATTTGTTAAAACTGTTTCAAACAATAAGACTAGGCAGAGTGTTTAAAAACGACGTCGAAGTTTAGAAACTTTGTCTGCAACAAGCAATAACTTTGGTACCAACCACGCGATTTTATTCAAACTTACGAATATTTTTAAGTTAATTCATAAGTAATAAGTGTGCAAATAATCCGTCTGTCTAGGCATGTGAATTCAATAAATTAAACAATTTTCTTTTGTTGGTAGAGAGGAAGTTTGTATAAGGATTTGCGGCTTTTTAATTCATGAATTAAAAAGCCGCTGATAATTGACTCGGACTGATTTCCCTGAAGGAAAACGTGAGCTTTGCCGGCAAGTAAACGCAATCGAATAAAATACTATAAATCTTGCTTTGCTTAAAAATTTTCCGGGGGAAATTTATCGATGCAAGAGCGGTCGAGTCGAGGGTTTTCGGCGCAAAATCAAACGGAAAATTTTTTGATTCAATTTTTTTTTGTCTACGTTTTAATCTTTCAACAGTTTCCACTTGAGTTTTCCACTCAATATTTGACGACTTTACGGGTAGATTAAACCCGGAGTTAATCTTTTCCGCTTTTTTCCCCAAATAAATGTTCTTCGGGGTTTTCCAACTTTTGTAATTTATTCGAGTCCCGGTGGAGCAAACCCGCGAGGATAAATGCGCTCCAGCTGTTAAACGGAATCCTTCGAGGATACCTTTCTCTCCTGGAAATTCACAAGAAAAACTAAAACAACAAACACTTGACTGCTCGGAATTATGTCACGAGTTTATATATTTTTTGCAAAACTACGTAGTTTCTTTATTTTCTTCATAAAACCAAAAGGAATCGCGGAATTTTTATGAAAATTTCAGGACAATCTACACTCTATAAACTGAGTTAGTTTTTATAGCTAATATTTAGCTAAACTGGTTAGTACAGATCGAGGAATGCGACCAAATTTTGTTGGGTTTAAGTTTCTAGACAAATTTCACAGTTTTTTTCATAAAATAAAGAGGAATCGCGGAATTTTCCAGAAATTTTCAGGAGAATATTCCTAACTTAAAAACAGATTTAGGATTGGATTGTTAATCTACACTCTTTAAACTGCCTTAGTTTTAGCCTTAGACTAGTTAGTACAGATTGAAGAATGCAAACTAGATATTCTTGTTTTCAAATTTCTAGTCAAGTTTCACTGTTTGGACCGTGTCTCACGAAAATCAAATTTTCCAGTTTTAAAACAGGGCTGGTCTAATCACTTACCTGTTAGGGTCGCTCGCGTATCCGCCACGTGTGGATCGCCCTTCCGACGCCTATTTTAAGGGAGGAAATGGGGATAATAAGTGGAGGGATTCCCTTAAAATTGTTGTCTTCCAGACGTTGGATGCCGCTTCAGCTCTTTGGGCTCGTGATTACACCACTGGTTAACTTGAATTACAACGATAAACTTAAAGATGCGTGCACGTGTCGGTCGAGGTTCGGATTTTTGTCTTTTCGCTTCTCACACTCGAAGCATACTCTCGAATAATATAAATTCGAGAAGTAAATTGATAAGTAAATCGCGCGATTTCGGTCCAGGTCGCTACACCTTTCCCCAGCTGTTAATCGGGGCCGAAATCGATTCACAGTTTTCTTCATAAAACAAAAAGGAATCGGGGAATTTTCATGAAAATTTCGGGACAATATTCCTCAATCTATACTCTATAAACTGACTTAGTTCTTGTAGCTAATATTTAGCTAGACTAGTGAGTACAGATTGAAGAATGCAAATAGATTTTGTTGTTTTCAAATTTATAGTCAAGTTGCACAGTTTTCTTCACAAAACAAAAAGGAATCGGGGAATTTTCATGAAAATTTCAGTAGAATATTCCCCAATCTACACTCTATAAATTGCCTTGGTTCTTGTAGCTAATATTTAGCTGCGCTAGTTAGTACAGATTGAAAACTGCAACTAGATTTTGTTGGTTTCAAGTTTCTAGTCAAGTTTCACAGTTTTCTTTATAAAACAAAAAGGAATCGCGGAATTTTCATGAAAATTTTAGGAGAATATTCCTCAATGTACACTCTATAAAGCTAGATAGTTTTTGTTGCTTATATTAAGCTAAACTGTTTAGTACAGATCGAAGAATGCGACTAAACGTTGTTGGTTTCAAGTTTCTAGTAAAGTTTCACAGTTTTCTTCAAAAAACAAAGAGGAATTGCGGAATTTTCATGAAAATTTCAGGAGAATATTCCTGAATCTACACTCTATAAACTGAGTTAGTTTTTGTAGCTAATATTTAGCTAAAGTAGTTAGTACAGATCGAAAAATGCGACTAAATTTTGTTGGTTTCAAGTTTCTAGTCAAGTTTCACAGTTTTCTTCATAATACAGAGAGGAATCGCGGAATTTTCATGAAAATTTCAGGGGAATATTCCTTAATCTACACTCTATAAACTGGGTTAGTTTTTGGAGCTAATATTTAGCTAAACTAAAAACAAAAATAAATTTTTTGGATTTCAAGTTTGAATTTACATGAATATTTCTAGGGAATATTCCTCAATCTGCACTCTATAAACTGAGTAAGTTTGTATAGCCAATATCTAGTTGAGTAAGTTAGCATAGATTGAAGAATTTAACAAGTTTATAATGTTTTCAAGCTTCCAATCAAATTTCATCTCTCTCTCTCTTAGTTCCTGTTTCCCCCAGTGGGGCATAGGGCTTCAATGGTTAAGGTCTCAGTGTTGCGCGCCGACGCCAATAGGAGTGCAACGCCAAAATCCTGGGAAATGCCTTTGAATATTATTCAGCCAACGAATCCTATCTCTAGCCTCCTCGCGGCACTCCCTGGGCAATGCAACGATGTTGTAGCAAATAGAGAGGGGTGCCTGGCGAATCTCCAACGCCATAAAACGGGAACCACTTGGCTAAGAGAAGGAAAACTCCGACAGAAAACCAGGGTAAGTTCGCATGCCTAAATATGGCAGCCCCACGGGCGAACTAGGGTACTGAAGGATGATAGCCTACATATCCGAAAACAAATTATCACCGAAACTTCAACCAAGAAAATTAACCGGACGGATCTACGATGCACGACCTTTAGCATGAAAACACGGACACGAATTGGATGCTGGAATGTCAGAACGATGTTTGAGAGAAGCAAGTTTCATAGTTTCCTTCATAAATCCTAAAGCAATAGCGAAATCTTCATAAAAATTTCAGCAAAATATACTTAAATATGCACCGCATAAGGCTAAGATTTTTATTAGTTTTATAATATATATCATAGGTTCCCAAAACGCGAATATTTTTAAACTTATAAAAAGAAAACTTTATTTTAGTATTACACTTATTCACTAAACTATATTAAGATCTAACTATTTCTAGATCTAATATAAACTAAAATAATAACTATTTCTAGATCTATTCCGATACTCTTAACATTCAGTTGTTCAATTGACAGCTTTTGGGCAATTGACTACCAAAAAATAAGGACGTACATGATTTAAGTATATGTAGATTATAAAGAAAAATTAGACGAAATATAATATATACAGGATGTTACGGAAATTGAGTATGTCGCATGTCGGTTATAAACATGCAAAATTTAGACATAATAAATACCCTGTATATATTATGTATAAAGAGCGTACGTGATGAAATGCATAACGAAAATAAACAAAAAAAATTTAGAATAAACAGCACAATACATACTTTTTAACCTTCGGACCTAACAGTATGCAACCCATATGCTTCTGGAGCCTAAAAATACCACTACGACAACATTAGTGTATTTTCATATGTTTCTAATAGTAAATTCGCATTTTTCTTGTAATTAAACTACATATTTACGGTTTTCAGATTTTTCCCTTTACATGTGTTGTAAGACACCGCTTCTTGCCAAATTTCATGATTCTAGGTCAACGGGAAGAACCCTATAGGTTTTGATTCCCTTGTGGAATTGCAAAATATGCGACATAAACGGTCATATCTTTTGATCGCGTTGACTTACAAGTTTGATTTTTTCACAGCTGAAAGAGACCGCAGACCCGAGTATTTGATACAAATTTAAACTTGTTACCTCTACGCGTTCCTGAGAAAAATGGTCTTGACAGACAGACAGACTGACAGACAGACAGACAGTCGCACAACAAAGTGATCCTATAAGGGTTCCGTTTTCAGTACGAAACCCTAAAAATATCCCTATCACATTGTTCTTCAACATCCTCGTAAGTTTTGTCTTCATCTCCTGTAATAGTTTTCCTTTTGTATATTTCAGATTCGCGAGTTGAAGCTCGACGCGAGTGGTTCACGTTTTAAGTGCGGAAACACGAGTTAAGCAAATCAAAATAAGTAACAATTAAAATTATATTACAAAATAGAATACTACTGAATTTAATAACAGCTGTCATAATATCAACAATCAAATTAATTATGAACGGAGAATTGCGTTCAAACACCCAATCAGAAGCCCAAGGCGACAAAATGCCACCGTATTTCTACAGTGCGGAATTCAATAAGTTAATATCTGCAATAGTAAAAAGGGAGGTCGAGCCATTATTAGAAAAAATACAAGTACTCACCAATCAAATAAAATCACAAAATTACAACAAGCAGCAACACCATTGACGTCTGGATTCATTTAAATTATTTTAGAAAATTTCACACAACGTGGAACAATAAAATTTCACACATTTGTAGAGAATTAGTCAGTCTATGATATCATTCAGTTAGTTTTGCAAAATATTTTGTCTGGCGGCGGCCGCCGCCCCTCAAACTCTAACATAACATAAATTAATAAATTCAAATAACTATGAAATGAAAACTGCAAAAGATATATTAATGTTTCTTTCAGATCTATGTAGATTATACATTTATCTATTGAAATTGACGTTTTGGTATTTTAATGGCCGATAGCCTGGGCACATAATTTTTTCTAATAAAGAGATATTTATTGAAAACTTGCTTTCAACTCTTTTTTCCAAGTCTCCAAAGTTTACCAAACATGAATTTAGCGCTACTTTATAGAGCAGATTTTCATCTAAAAATGGTGTAATTTTCATGTTTCCAAAGCAAACCGTTTGGCCGAAATTTTTTTTTGCAAACGAAAAAATTTGAAAACGAAATTTACAGAAATATTTCCGGTAGTATGCTTCGAGTGTTAGAAGCGAAAAGACACGGGTTGAAGCGCGAACCCAGGGCAATCGACACGTACACGCAACTAAATTTAATAGTTTCAAGTTAATATGGGGTGTAATCGCGAGCCAAAGTCTGGAAGACAACAATTTTACGGGAATCCCTCTACCTATTATCCATATTTCCTCCCTTGAAATAGGCGCCGGAAGGACTGTCCACACGAGGCGGAGACTCCAGCAACCCTAAAAGGTAACTGAACAGACCAGCCCGTTTAAAATTTGATTTTCGTGAGATACGCTCCAAACAATGTCTGTTATATTTTTTTAGCTCGGTAGTTATCGAGTAACTTGTCTTATTATATGTTTGTGGAACCGGAATAAAATTTATTGCGACACCGAAGGTGCAAGACGCGAAATAATTCGAGATTGGCGACATAAAACAGACTCTCCGTTTGCTTTTTCGCCCTTAATTAACACTTTAATTATATTTATAGGCGCCGTGGGGGGCGCGCGGGGCTGAAATTACCGTAATAATAGATTATTCCCTCTTCGTGCGAACCGAATAAAGCGGGGGCGCGGCAAATATTCATTATTTTGCGCGAATTCATAATCCGCGAGATGAATTAACCCTTGATTTCGCCCTGCAGAAATCAACAGAATTAAAAACATTTTAACGCGAATTTTCACTGAAGGATTTTTTTTTTTTGTATGAAAAATTGCGATTCCTGTCCTTTCTTCTGCCGGGTAACTAAATTACGTCCTACCCCTCACAAAGGACGGAGGGACGTTAAAAGAAGATAATTGTGTTTCCTCCTCGACGCACCGACAACGTAAAGGGACGTTTCGATGATATACGCGACTCTTGGGACTAAATGTCTTCCCGCATGGGATACACAAAGGTGTAAAATTAACTTTTTACATTAACATTAACAAATTAACATTAACAAATTGATATTAAAAAAAAATGC
Source organism: Phosphuga atrata (assembly GCA_944588485.1). Taxonomy (NCBI): domain Eukaryota; kingdom Metazoa; phylum Arthropoda; class Insecta; order Coleoptera; family Silphidae; genus Phosphuga; species Phosphuga atrata. Next base: position 62,603,077 of record OX155902.1, on the reverse strand, counting down.
AAAGTTTAAAATATAACTTCTATTTGACTTTGTAGATCTATATATTCTTGTCTGGGTAGTTTTATAATTCTATTACCCTACTCTAAGTTAAGCTTGTGATAGTAGTAATTGTAAACCGGGGTAACGAGTGGCAATCAAAGCAAAATGTGAAACTTTTCCATTTATCATTTACTAGTGGTGAGGATCTAATTGACATTTGAAGCACGTTCCTCGTTGTCGGATAAAATTTTATCCAGTTCGACTACACACCCACAGTCGGCATGAAATAGTTTATGGGCAGAACTAATTCCTGCATCTAGATCCTAATTCCATTATTAAATGAGAAGTGAAGTTGCGAGATTAAATCCGATGTTCTTCAGCTCGTCTCGTCTTCAGTCTACGAGGATTGTGTGTATTTGTTTGCTTTCAAATTGATTAAAAGTTCGATACAAAACTTATAAATATAATAGTAGTTTATGATACAAGTGTGTGAAGAAGGGCTTTTATGCACGAGCTGCAAAGTTTAAAGCACGAGCCGAAGGCGAGTGTTTTAATCGCAATGAGTGTGTGAAGAAGGGCTTTTGTGCATGAGTTGCGAAGTTTAAAGCACGAGCCGAAGGCGAGTGTTTTAATAGCAATGAGTGCGTGAAGAAGGGCTTTTGTGCATGAGTTGCGAAGTTTAAAGCACGAGCCGAAGGCGAGTGTTCTAATGGCAATGAGTGTGTGAAGAAGGGCTTTTGTGCATGAGTTGCTCGCAATGAGTGTGTGAAGAATGGCTTTTGTGCATGAGTTGCGAAGTTTAAAGCACGAGCCGAAGGCGAGTGGTTTAATCGCAATGAGTGTGTGAAGAAGGGCTTTTGTGCAAGAGTTGCGAAGTTTAAAGCACGAGCCGAAGGCGAGTGGTTTAATCGCAATGAGTGTGTGAAGAAGGGCTTTTGTGCATGAGTTGCTCGCAATGAGTGTGTGAAGAATGGCTTTTGTGCATGAGTTGCGAAGTTGATAGCACGAGCCGAAGGCGAGTGGTTTAATCGCAATGAGTGTGTGAAGAAGGGCTTTTATGCATGAGTTGCGAAGTTTAAAGCACGAGCCAAAGGCGAGTGTTTTAATCGCAATGAGTGTGTGAAGAAGGGCTTTTATGCATGAGTTGCGAAGTTTAAAGCACGAGCCAAAGGCGAGTATTTTAATAGCAATGAGTGTGTGAAGAAGAGCTTTTGTGCATGAGTTGCGATGTTTATAGCACGAGCCGAAGGCGAGTGGTTTAATCGCAATGAGTGTGTGAAGAAGGGCTTTTGTGCATGAGTTGCTCGCAATGAGTGTGTGAAGAATGGCTTTTGTGCATGAGTTGCGAAGTTTAAAGCACGAGCCGAAGGCGAGTGGTTTAATCGCAATGAGTGTGTGAAGAAGGGCTTTTATGCATGAGTTGCGAAGTTTAAAGCACGAGCCGAAGGCGAGTGCTTTAATAGCAATGAGTGTGTGAAGAAGGGCGTTTAAGCACGAGTTGCGAAGTTGATAGCACGAGCCGAAGGCAAGAGGTTTAATCGCAATGAGTGTGTGAAGAAGGGCTTTTATGCATGAGTTGCGAAGTTTAAAGCACGAGCCCAAGGCGAGTGTTTTAATAGCAATGAGTGTGTGAAGAAGGGCTTTTGTGCATGAGTTGCGAAGTTTATAGCACGAGCCGAAGGCGAGTGGTTTAATCGCAATGAGTGTGTGAAGAAGGGCTTTTATGCACGAGATGCGAAGTTTAATGTAATTTAATCGGAATAAGGGTGTGAAGAAGGGCTTTTGTGTATGAGTTACGAAGTTTAAAGCACGAGCCAAAGGCGAGTGGCTTATTAGAAATAAATGTGTGAAGAAGGGCTTTTGTGCATGAGTTGCGATGTTTATAGCACGAGCCGAAGGCGAGTGGTTTAATCGCAATGAGTGTGTGCTTTTGTGCATGAGTTTCTCGCAATGAGTGTGTGAAGAAGGACTTTTGTGCACGAGTTGCGAAGTTTAAAGCACGAGCCGAAGGCGAGTGTTTTAATCGCAATGAGTGTGTGAAGAAGGACTTTTGTGCATTAGTTGCGAAGTTTAAAGCACGAGCCGAAGGCGAGTGCTTTATTTGCAATGAGTGATTGAGATTAAACGACTCGCCTTCGGCTCGTGCTTTAAACTTCTCAACTTGTGCACAAAAGCCCTTCTTCACACACGTGTGTCCTACACTATTTTTATACGAAGCATATGTTAAAATATTGTTGAATCTACAAAAAAAATATTTGACAAACATCATATGTTCGCGCCAATTTTAATAAATCTTTATTTTATCGGCATCGATTAACAGAAGGAAACAGATGTGTCCGAAATCGCAAGATTTGCCTATTAATTTTCGTCGCGAATTTATATATTTCCGGTAGTATGCTTCGTGTGTTAGAAGCGTGAAGACCAAAATCGAAGCGCGAACCAAGTTCGACCGACACGTGCCCGCATTTAAGTTTATCGTTTCAAGTTGAGTTTAACCAGGGTTAAACAAGTGTAAAAGGGCTTTAACAACAAAAGAGTTTAACAAGTTTAAAAGGGCTGCAGCGGCATTTAACGTCCGGACTGACCCATGTTAAGGGTATCCCTCCCCACATCTCTTTCTCTCTTTCAGCCGTCATGCGCCCAGAATTGAGCATAGGCCTCTCTTAGTTTTCTCCATCGGTCTCGATCTTGAGCAGTTCTCATCCAGTGCAGTCCTGCCACTTTCTTAAGATCATCGTACCACCGTAAGATTGGTCTTTCTCTTGATCTTCTACCTGTCCATGGTCTCCAACGCAATAATTTCCCATTCCATCTATTGTCTTTGATGCGGGCGATATGTCCTGCATAGTCCCATTTGAGTTGAGATGCCCTGTCCACTATGGTCTTGTTTCGAATGTATTCGTTTTTCTTTCTATCTCGTAGTGATAGACCCAACATTCTTCTCTCCATGGCCCTCTGAGATACTCTTAGTTTGTTCAGAATTTGTTTTGATAAGGTCCATATTTGTGCTCCGTATGTTGTTGTTATTGGTAGGATACATTGGTCATATAGCCTTGAGCGCAGTCGTAGGGGTATCTTTTTGTTGGTTAGTATACCTTTGAGTTTTGCAAATGCCGCCCAACCCAGTCTAATTCTCCGTTCAATTTCCATGTTCTTGTTATCCTTGCCCAGGGTTATTTGTTGGCCTAGATAGACATATTCGTTTGCGTTTTCTATCCTTTGGTTGTTAATTATTATATTTGGATCTTGGAGACACATTGTTTTTGTCTTGTTTATGTCCATTTTTAGCCCTATGCTTTTTGATTTTTCCTCCAGGTCTGTTAACATTTCTTTCAGATCTAGGGAGTTTTCTGCGAATAATACGATGTCGTCTACGTATCTTAGGTGTGTTAGCTTTTCGCCATTTACGGTAATTCCTCGTTTTGACCAGTTGATTTGTTTAAAAACTCCTTCTAGAGCTAAGTTGAACAATTGTGTTGCGATGGTGTCACCTTGTCTGATTCCTCTCTTCACCTCAAATGTGTTTGTTTTTTCGTGGGCTCTGACCGACGCTTTGGCATTCTCATGGATAATCTGAGAAGATTAGGGTATCTGTGATCAATGCGGGCTTCGCGTTAATTCTTTGGTTATAGCCCAGTGTTCTATAGAATCAAAAGCTTTTTCGTAGTCAACAAAGGCCATATGGAGTGTCATGTTGTATTCGGTCAATTTTTCATTTAGAAGTTTTACTGTTTTACTGTTTAACCCCTTTCGAAATGCCGCCTGTTCAATTGATTGGTAGTCCTCAAGTTTTCTATTTATACGGTTTGCAATTACTTTGGTGAAAAGTTTTACTTATTACTTTGGTGAAGAGTTGTGAGAGCATACTTATTGGTCTATAGTTTTGTAGGCACGTTGGGTCCCCTTTTTTGAATACTAATACTATTGACGTTTCGTGCCATTTTTTAGGGATGTTTTCCTCTTCAAGGCACTTATTGAAGAGTAATTGTAGTCTTGGTATGATTATGCCTGAGGCTTGTTTTATCATTTCGATTATTATTTCATCATTTGGAAGCTTTGTTGTTCTTCAACGATGTTAGTGCATGTAGGGATTTCCGGGATTTCCTCAGAACCGACATTCACGACCGTTTGTCTTTCCTCATTTATTGGGTTTTTAGTCCTCGACCGGTATAGTTCGCTGTAGAACTTTCCTATAATTTTCAGCATTTCGTCCCTGTTTCTGGATTCCTTTCGGAATTCTTCAGGCTTATGATTTCTCTTCTTCCGTCTGTTCGTCTCACGCATTTCAAATTTTTATTATCTTCTATCGCGTTCGTCACTTCCTCTTCATAATGTATTTCCATTTTGTATTGTATTCCATAATGTATCTCCAGATCATCTTCTTTATTTCCCTCTTTATCTCGCGGTATTCAGGTGTGTTTTTACTTTCTCTGAACATTGATCTTCTTTTTTCGATCATTTGTTTTGTTTCTTGTCTCAGTTTGCTTTTCCTTCTTGTATCTTTTTTGGCTAATTCAAATGCTGTTGTGGTAATTGTTATTTGTTCCTCTAGCTTGTTAATGCCTAATTGGTGGTCGTGCTTTTTAAATTTACTTTCCAAGACCGTTCGGTAGGTATCTTGTTTTTCTTTAAGGAGTTCTTTATCTATTGTATGTTGGAGTCTTTTGGTTTTTCTTCTTGTTTTCTCTACTGAAATTCTTGCTCTTACTAGCCGATGATCGCTACCGGTGTGAAATGAGTTCAAAACGGTTATGTCTCCCTCTATTTTTTTTTTAGTCGATGATAAAATATAGTCAATCTCATTCTTAGTTCTTCCATCAGGGCTCAACCATGTCCATTTTCTTTGCGGTTGTTTGGGGGCAGACCCTCGTATCGAGGGTGTTGGAATTGATATCCTTACCCACCTGGGGACTTTTTCCTTTGTGTTTAAAATTCGCCATCTAAGAGGTTATTAGGATTTATTCCACCGTGCTATCCTACTGCATGTTGGTGGAAGTCGTTTCAGCAGCTCGTGACGTGCAGAACATACGCTGTTTGCAGCCGCCCACTCTGGATCAGACGCCGCAGTGCTAGTTTTGGTCCGCCCCGGCTATTTGATTTCACCGGTATCGCCCATATCTGGGAGACGTTCCCCTATCCGCCACCTGGGGAGGCGCCCGATGGGGGACTAGCAACCCCGCACGGGCCCTCCCCACATATATCCCGATATTTGTTGTTTTCCCATTTTCCTCCCTTGAAATAGGCGATGGAAGGACCGATACGTGCCCGCATTTAAGTTTATCGGTTCAAGTTAAGTTTAACCAGGATGGTATGATCACGAGCCGAAGGGCTGCAGCGGCATTCAACGTCCGGACTGACCCATGTTAAGGGTATCCCTCCCCACATATATCCCGATATTTATTGTTTTCCCATTTTCCTCCCTTGAAATAGGCGATGGAAGGACTGATACGTGCCCGCATTTAAGTTTATCGGTTCAAGTTAAGTTTAAACAGGGTGGTGTGATCACGAGCCGAAGGGCTGCAGCGGCATTCAACGTCCGGACTGACCCATGTTAAGGGTATCCCTCCCCACATATTACCCGATATTTATTGTTTTCCCATTTTCCTCCCTTGAAATAGGCGACGGAAGGACGGTCCACACGGGGCGGAGACGCGAGCAACCCTAAAGGTAAATGACGGGACCATCCCAATTTAAATTAGAAAAGAAATTAATTTTCGTGAGACACGGTCCAAACATCATACTTCAAATCACTGAGGGAATAAGGTTAGAACGTCCAGCACCTCCGTGATAAAAATTGCTAACTAGTAAAAACGCACAGTGATGGGAACAATATTTGGTCGTTGTCGATGTAATCTAGGTAAATCTAGATTTAATCTAGATTAGATTATGGTTAGGTTAAGTTATATTAGAGCCAGATAAATCCGAGACTTTCAAAATACGAAAAACTAATTCAATTTTAATAAACGTCAAAAAATTTAGAATTGGTAAAACCATCCTACGTTATAGATAATCATACAAAACTTAAAACTGTGACTTAAATCTTAAAGCTGTGTTCCGCTTGTTTTATGTTTGTCAAAAAAATTATTTTCACCGCATCTGCATGTTTTTTGTTTAGTGACGTAAGTTATTGCCATAGTAACACCAAACAGAAATCGTTTAATAACTAAACTCCATTTGATTTACAATGGATTTTTACCCACGATTTGCAAACTTTTACACACTAATATATTAATGGCATCCTTCACATACAATAATGTATTTATTGTGTTATTGTGTTCATTTTGTTTTTTCCGGTTTTTTCCCGCGAGCGGTAATCGCTATAACCGCGAAACCGCGGTTTGGTGTGTGAGTAGATAAAAAATATTTTCGCGCACATTGTTACTACGTTTCATTTTTCAACGCGAATTTATACGTTTTAGCGGATTTTTAATATCTACTTTTATGCCTAGATTAAACTCAAAACCTTTCCGTTTTAGGCGCTTCCACCCCGAATTCAAAGCAAATGAACAAACTATTATTATCGATTATCGACCGGCAAGTAATTAATATTTAACTTGCCTTCACTGGCTAACCGAACACTGTGCCGGACTAATCCAATTTTAGACTAGATTGACTCTGTTGTAAATCCTCATAAATATTGGGTTTTTCAATACGGACGACGCATTTTGTTTTCGGCATTTCTCGAATAGGAGTGAAGTTAGCTACGCAATTCCTTCATATTTTCAAACGTCAGTCAATGCCATTTAGGCCGAAGCCGCACTAAGGTTTTTTCCCGCAAGCGGTAACCGCTATAACCGCGAAACCGCTCGAGAAACACACAGAACGCTATGGGAAAAATCAGTCGCGGGAAAAAAACCGCAACTGAGGCCGCTTGTATTAGCTTACTTGAGACAAAATCTCGCGATTAAAAACCGCGGCGGTTTAGCCGTAGTGCGGCCTAGGCCTTAATCATGGAGAGATACCCGCTGCAACAAACTTTTTTTTATCAAAGTTCAACATTCTATTGCGAGTAAGTTAGTTTACAATTTTCGGTCGACGAAACCGTCCAACAAGGCGGACTATTGAAAGTTTGGTGCAAAAAATCGAAACAACGTATGCATTGCAAGTAGGGAAAGATAAACGTATACGTTCAATAAAGTTTATATAGTACGATAAAGATATACGTTCTAAATCCGCCGCCGCTGCTTCCGGTGACCTTGACTACTTCCGATGACCTTGAAGACTTCCGTTCCCCTCCACCCACTTCCAGTTAGACGTGACGGGATGTCTGGTACTGATAAAAATTTCCTGTAGACGTGACCGGATGTCTGGCACTGATAACAATTTTCTGTAGATGTGACCGGATGTCTGAATTGTGGAGTAATATATAGGAAACGCTGCGTTTCCTGTTTCAACTTGTTTAATTTTATCAACCGCAAGACGCGACGTGTTCGGATGTCTGAATTGTGGAATAATAGATAGAAAATATTACTTCTCAATGGAATGATAAGGTTGTAAAATAATGAAAACTTTATATGCATTTTCTTCATTTTATTCAAGTTGGCAAAGGACAATCAGACAGCCGAAGTCACCAGACGAAGTCAGCTTGACCTGGGCGGCTTTTTGTAGGCTCAGCTACACTCTCCGGGAACCACGCATCCCTATAAACCTCAAAAGCAAGGTTTACGCTGGGGTATGAAGGGCAAACGACATGCCGAGATATGCGCCGAGGTACGCGCCAAGGTACGCGCCGAGGTACGCGCAGATTAGTTTGAGTTAAGAAATATGCGTCAGTTTTTCAACTAAACACCGCGCACTCGAAATAAAGTGGGGGTATGCGCGAAGAACAATGCTAAACTCGTCGAGACGGAATGTATTCTCTCGCCGAAAAGAGTATTATCTTAATTACAAGTCTAAAATTGATTAGAACACAGAAAATTAAATAATTCGCGTAAAATGTTCGCGAATAGACAAGTTTTATTTGTTTAATCTCGTCTGTATACTTTGGCCTATTTTGTTTGCTACGCTTTTGTCTGCTTTTCTTTCGGTTTCCGTGCTCGCGAAAATTTGAATGGAAAATGTTTGTACGATTTATCAAGCTTTCGGAGATTTCCTCGCTGGGCGCGGGAAACGGGGAAAATGCATTAGAATAACCGAGATCTATGCTTGTCCGCATTAATGTAAGGGATCTGCCGCGGCTGAAAAATCAAGACATATTTCAGCCAGACAAAGAAACGAAGTAAACTGAATGCTTGCAATTCATTTGCAATCTCTACAGCAATTTATTGAAGTAATCTTGTTTTTGACTAAATTACGTAAATTTTCCATGCAAATTTTGTAGAAACTAGATTTAGTTTATAGTCGGCAAACTTGATTTCAGAGCAATGTTGTCTAATCTTAATTTACCAGTCTACAAGTCTAGTTGTAACTTATTTATAACAGAGGTTATAACAAAGTTGTTTAAAATATAACTATCATCTTAGTCTACATGTATTAAGTAACTTTAACTGTAAGTAATTTGATTTTTACTTTATATAACTCTAAGGGCTCGTCAACACGAGGATAGAGTTGTGGGTAGAGGTGAGTAGCCGGTACAGAGCATTTGACTCGTTACTTTACTTATTTTCGGTACCCGCTACTCTACTCTACCGTCTAATAGCTACTCTACCGTCTAATAGTTACTCTACTGTCTAATAGCTACTCTACTGTCTGATAACCACTCTACCGTCTGATAACCACTCTACCGTCTAACAGTTACTCTACCGTCTAATAGCTACTCTACCGTCTAATAGCTACTCTACTGTCTAATAGCTATTCTGCCGTCTAATAGCTACTCTACTGTCTAATAGCTACTCTGCTGCCTAATAGCTACTCTACTGTCTAATAACTACTCTACCGTCTAATAGCTACTCTACTGTCTAATAGCTACTCTACTGTCTAATAGCTACTCTACTGTCTAATAGCTATTCTACTGTCTAATAGTTACTCTACTGTCTAATAGCTAATCTACCGTCTAATAGCTACTCTACTGTCTAATAGCTACTCTACTGTCTAATAGCTACTCTACTGTCTAATAGCTACTCTACCGTCTAATAGCTACTCTACTGTCTAATAGCTACTCTACTGTCTAATAGCTACTCTGCCGTCTAATAGTTACTCTACCGTCTAATAACTATTCTACCGTCTAATAGCTACTCTACTGTCTAATAGCTACTCTACTGTCTGATAACCACTCTACCGTCTAACAGTTACTCTACCGTCTAATAACTACTCTACCGTCTAATAGCTACTCTACTGTCTAATAGCTACTCTACTGTCTAATAGTTACTCTACCGTCTAACAGTTACTCTACCATCTAATGACTACTCTACTGTCTAATAGCTACTCTACTGTCTGATAACTACTCTACCGTCTAATAGTTACAGGTTCCGTCTAATAACTACTCTACTGTCTAATAGCTACTCTACTGTCTGATAACTACTCTACCGTCTAATAGTTACTCCACCGTCTAATAACTACTCTACCGTCTAATAGCTACTCTACTGTCTAATAGCTACTCTGCCGTCTAATAGCTACTCTGCTACTCTACCATCTAATAACTACTCTACCGTCTAATAGCTACTCTACTGTCTAATAGCTACTCTGCCGTCTAATATCTACTGTACCGACCAATAGCTACTCTACCTGCTACTCTACTCTATTAAACTTTGTTCCAGCTTTTTACGGGTACAGCTACTATACTCTATTCAGTATTTGCCTACTCTACCCGTGTTAACGAGCCTTTACAGTTTGACTGTCGGAACTCAAGATCCAATCTATGTAGACGACGAAATCTATATAGAAGATCCAATCTATGTAAAGGATCCAATCTATGTAGAAGACGCATTCTACGTAAAAGATCCAATCTATGAAACCTAATCTATGTGGAAGATCTATGTAGTCGACGTAATCGACGTAATCTGGTTCGTATAACAAGTCTCTCTGGGTAGTCGCGAGTTGATACAAGTCGGTGTAGAAGTTATTGGAAAGGCGAGTAAACAAGCCTCAAGTAAATATTGTCGTGGATAAAAGCGAACTGTTATTTTTAGACGATGAGTTAAGACACGGCGGTACAAGTTATACGTATCGATCGGGCGGACGAAGCTCTAGGTGTAGTGGGAATTGGGTTAAACGGACTCGCATATATCCTGGAATTTGTCGGCGAAGAATTGTCTTGGATTCAATCAAAACTAGTCAGATAAGACTAGACAGACAAGACTAGACATACAAGACTAGACAGACAAGACTAGACAGACAAGACTAGACAGACAAGACTAGACAGACAAGACTAGATAAGACTAGACAGAGAAGGCTAGACAGACAAGACTAGACAGACAAGACTAGACAGACAAGACTAGGCTGACAAGACTAGACAGATAAGACTTGACAGACAAGACCAGACGGACAAGACTAGACAGATTAGACAGACAAGACTAGACGGACAATACTAGACGGACAAGACTAGACAGACAAGACAAGACAGACAAAACTAGACACACAAGACTAGACAGACAAGACTAGGCAGACAAGACTAGACAGACAATACTAGACAGACAAGGCTAGACAGACAAGACTGGACAGACAAGACTAGACAGACAAGACTAGACAGACAAGACTAGACAGACAAGACTAGACATACAAGACTAGACAGACAAGACTAGACAGAGAAGACTAGACAGACAAGACTAGACAGACAAGACTGGACAGACAAGACTAAACAGACAAGACTAGACAGACAAGACTAGATAGACAAGACTAGACAGACAAGACTAGACAGACAAGACTAGACAGACAAGACTAGACAGACAAGACTAGACAGACAAGACTAGACAGACAAGACTATACAGACAAGACTAGACAGACAAGACTAGACAGACAAGACTAGACAGACAAGACTAGACAGACAAGACTAGACAGACAAGACTAGACAGACAAGACTAGACAGACAAGACTAGACAGACAAGACTAGACAGACAAGACTAGACAGACAAGACTAGACAGACAAGACTAGACAGACAAGACTAGACAGACAAGACTAGACAGACAAGACTAGACAGACAAGACTAGACAGACAAGACTAGACAGACAAGACTAGACAGACAAGACTAGACAGACAAGACTAGACAGACAAGACTAGACAGACAAGACTAAACAGACAAGACTAGACAGACAAGACTAGACAGACAAGACTAGACAGACAAGACTAGACAGACAAGACTAGACAGACAAGACTAGACAGACAAGACTAGACAGACAAGACTAGACAGACAAGACTAGACAGACAAGACTACACAGACAAGACTAGACTGACAAGACTAGACAGACAAGACTAGACAGACAACACTAGACAGACTAGACTAGACAGACAAGACTAGACAGACAAGACTAGACAGACAAGACTAGACAGACAAGACTAGACAGACAAGACTAGACAGACAAGACTAGACAGACAAGACTAGACAGACAAGACTAGACAGACAAGACTAGACAGACAAGACTAGACAGACAAGACTAGACAGACAAGACTAGACAGACAAGACTAGACAGACAAGACTAGACAGACAAGACTAGACAGACAAGACTAGACAGACAAGACTAGACAGACAAGACTAGACAGACAAGACTAGACAGACAAGACTAGACAGACAAGACTAGACAGACAAGACTAGACAGACAAGACTAGACAGACAAGACTAGACAGACAAGACTAGACAGACAAGACTAGACAGACAAGACTAGACAGACAAGACTAGACAGACAAGACTAGACAGACAAGACTAGACAGACAAGACTAGACAGACAAGACTAGACAGACAAGACTAGACAGACAAGACTAGACAGACAAGACTAGACAGACAAGACTAGACAGACAAGACTAGACAGACAAGACTAGACAGACAAGACTAGACAGACAAGACTAGACAGACAAGACTAGACAGACAAGACTAGACAGACAAGACTAGACAGACAAGACTAGACAGACAAGACTAGAGAGACAAGACTAGACAAGACTAGACAGACAAGATTAGACAGACAAGACTAGACAGATAAGACTAGACAGACAAGACTAGACAGACAAGACTAGACAGACAAGACTAGACAGACAAGACTAGACAGACAAGACTAGACAGACAAGACTAGACAGACAAGACTAGACAGACAAGACTAGACAGACAAGACTAGACAGGCAAGACTAGACAGACAAGACTAGACAGACAAGACTAGACAGACAAGACTAGACAGACAAGACTAGACAGACAAGACTAGACAGACAAGACTAGACAGACAAGACTAGACAGACAAGACTAGACAGACAAGACTAGACAGACAAGACTAGACAGACAAGACTAGACAGACAAGACTAGACAGACAAGACTAGACAGACAAGACTAGACAGACAAGACTAGACAGACAAGACTAGACAGACAAGACTAGACAGACAAGACTAGACAGACAAGACTAGACAGACAAGACTAGACAGACAAGACTAGACAGACAAGACTAGACAGACAAGACTAGACAGACAAGACTAGACAGACAAGACTAGACAGACAAGACTAGACAGACAAGACTAACAGACAAGACTAGACAGACAAGACTAGACAGACAAGACTAGACTAGACAGACAAGACTAGACTAGACAGACAAGACTAGACAGACAAGACTAGACAGACAAGACTAGACAGACAAGACTAGACAGACAAGACTAGACAGACAAGACTAGACAGACAAGACTAGACAGACAAGACTAGACAGACAAGACTAGACAGACAAGACTAGACAGACAAGACTAGACAGACAAGACTAGACAGACAAGACTAGACAGACAAGACTAGACAGACAAGACTAGACAGACAAGACTAGACAGACAAGACTAGACAGACAAGACTAGACAGACAAGACTAGACAGACAAGACTAGACAGACAAGACTAGACAGACAAGACTAGACAGACAAGACTAGACAGACAAGACTAGACAGACAAGACTAGACAGACAAGACTAGACAGACAAGACTAGGCAGACAAGACTAGACAGACAAGACTAGACAGACAAGACTAGACAGACAAGACTAGACAGGCAAGACTAGACAGACAAGACTAGACAGACAAGACTAGACAGACAAGACTAGACAGACAAGACTAGACAGACAAGACTAGACAGACAAGACTAGACAGACAAGACTAGACAGACAAGACTAGACAGACAAGACTATACAGACAAGACTAGACAGACAAGACTAGAGAGACAAGACTAGACAGACAAGACTAGACAGACAAGACTAGACAGACAAGACTAGACAGACAAGACTAGACAGACAAGACTAGACAGACAAGACTAGACAGACAAGACTAGACAGACAAGACTAGACAGACAAAACTAGACAGACAAGACTAGACAGACAAGACTAGACAGACAAGACTAGACAGACAAGACTAGACAGACAAGACTAGACAGACAAGACTAGACAGACAAGACTAGGCAGACAAGACTAGACAGACAATACTAGACAGACAAGGCTAGACAAACCAGACTGGACAGACAAGACTAGAGAGAAAAGACTAGACAGACAAGACTAGACAGACAAGACTAGACAGACAAGACTAGACAGACAAGACTAGACAGACAAGACTAGACAGACAAGACTAGACAGACAAGACTAGACAGACAAGACTAGACAGACAAGACTAGACAGACAAGACTAGACAGACAAGACTAGACAGACAAGACTAGACAGACAACACTAGACAGACAAGACTAGACAGACAAGACTAGACAGACAAGACTAGACAGACAAGACTAGACAGACAAGGCTAGACAAACCAGACTGGACAGACAAGACTAGACAGACAAGACTAGACAGACAAGACTAGACAGACAAGACTAGACAGACAAGACTAGACAGACAAGACTAGACAGACAAGACTAGACAGACAAGACTAGACAGACAAGACTAGACAGACAAGACTAGACAGACAAGACTAGACAGACAAGACTAGACAGACAAGACTAGACAGACAAGACTAGACAGACAAGACTAGACAGACAAGACTAGACAGACAAGACTAGACAGACAAGACTAGACAGACAAGACTAGACAGACAAGACTAGACAGACAAGACTAAACAGACAAGACTAGACAGACAAGACTAGACAGAGAAGACTAGACAGACAAGACTAGACAGACAAGACTGGACAGACAAGACTAAACAGACAAGGCTAGACAGACAAGACTAGACAGACAAGGCTAGATAAGACTAGACAGAGAAGGCTAGACAGACAAGACTATACAGAGAAGACTAGACAGACAAGACTAGACAGACAAGACTTGTCTTCTATAAATTTATTTCAAGCAATTTCTACTGTTTGCCCTAAATATTTCCCCGAAAAGCGAAAAATGAATTTCCCCCGTAAATAATTCAGGACAGGTCGTTATTGCAAGTCGTTCCTTGGACAAATAGTTGACCGGAATCGACGCGTAATGAGATTTATTTTCGAGTAGTTAGGCTCGACCTGTTGAAGGTTAAACCCGACTTTTAGTTCACAGAAGGGTCATAGTTCAAGTTCCATCGATCCGTTAATCGACAAAGGAACGCTTTTCAACGGCTACCTCCACTAATTGCTCCAGTTTACACAAATTTACATAAAATTACCATTACAGGAAATAAACGCTTTTACGCTTGCTATCCAGTCTATCAAGTCTTATCTATCTAGAGTTTTTTGTCGAATCTTGTCTTTCTGTCTAGTTTTGTCTGTCTAGTCTTGTCTGTCTAGTCTTGTCTGTCTAGTCTTGTCTGTCTAGTCTTGTCTGTCTAGTCTTGTCTGTCTAGTCTTGTCTGTCTAGTCTTGTCTGTCTAGTCTTGTCTGTCTAGTCTTGTCTGTCTAGTCTTGTCTGTCTAATCTTGTCTGTCTAGTCTTGTCTGTCTAGTCTTGTCTGTCTAGTCTTGTCTGTCTAGTCTTGTCTGTCTAGTCTTGTCTGTCTAGTCTTGTCTGTCTAGTCTTGTCTGTCTAGTCTTGTCTGTCTAGTCTTGTCTGTCTAGTCTTGTCTGTCTAGTCTTGTCTGTCTAGTCTTGTCTGTCTAGTCTTGTCTGTCTAGTCTTGTCTGTCTAGTCTTGTCTGTCTAGTCTTGTCTGTCTAGTCTTGTCTGTCTAGTCTTGTCTGTCTAGTCTTGTCTGTCTAGTCTTGTCTGTCTAGTCTTGTCTGTCTAGTCTTGTCTGTCTAGTCTTGTCTGTCTAGTCTTGTCTGTCTAGTCTTGTCTGTCTAGTCTTGTCTGTCTAGTCTTGTCTGTCTAGTCTTGTCTGTCTAGTCTTGTCTGTCTAGTCTTGTCTGTCTAGTCTTGTCTGTCTAGTCTTGTCTGTCTAGTCTTGTCTGTCTAGTCTTGTCTGTCTAGTCTTGTCTGTCTAGTCTTGTCTGTCTAGTCTTGTCTGTCTAGTCTTGTCTGTCTAGTCTTGTCTGTCTAGTCTTGTCTGTCTAGTCTTGTCTGTCTAGTCTTGTCTGTCTAGTCTTGTCTGTCTAGTCTTGTCTGTCTAGTCTTGTCTGTCTAGTCTTGTCTGTCTAGTCTTGTCTGTCTAGTCTTGTCTGTCTAGTCTTGTCTGTCTAGTCTTGTCTGTCTAGTCTTGTCTGTCTAGTCTTGTCTGTCTAGTCTTGTCTGTCTAGTCTTGTCTGTCTAGTCTTGTCTGTCTAGTCTTGTCTGTCTAGTCTTGTCTGTCTAGTCTTGTCTGTCTAGTCTTGTCTGTCTAGTCTTGTCTGTCTAGTCTTGTCTGTCTAGTCTTGTCTGTCTAGTCTTGTCTGTCTAGTCTTGTCTGTCTAGTCTTGTCTGTCTAGTCTTGTCTGTCTAGTCTTGTCTGTCTAGTCTTGTCTGTCTAGTCTTGTCTGTCTAGTCTTGTCTGTCTAGTCTTGTCTGTCTAGTCTTGTCTGTCTAGTCTTGTCTGTCTAGTCTTGTCTGTCTAGTCTTGTCTGTCTAGTCTTGTCTGTCTAGTCTTGTCTGTCTAGTCTTGTCTGTCTAGTCTTGTCTGTCTAGTCTTGTCTGTCTAGTCTTGTCTGTCTAGTCTTGTCTGTCTAGTCTTGTCTGTCTAGTCTTGTCTGTCTAGTCTTGTCTGTCTAGTCTTGTCTGTCTAGTCTTGTCTGTCTAGTCTTGTCTGTCTAGTCTTGTCTGTCTAGTCTTGTCTGTCTAGTCTTGTCTGTCTAGTCTTGTCTGTCTAGTCTTGTCTGTCTAGTCTTGTCTGTCTAGTCTTGTCTGTCTAGTCTTGTCTGTCTAGTCTTGTCTGTCTAGTCTTGTCTGTCTAGTCTTGTCTGTCTAGTCTTGTCTGTCTAGTCTTGTCTGTCTAGTCTTGTCTGTCTAGTCTTGTCTGTCTAGTCTTGTCTGTCTAGTCTTGTCTGTCTAGTCTTGTCTGTCTAGTCTTGTCTGTCTAGTCTTGTCTGTCTAGTCTTGTCTGTCTAGTCTTGTCTGTCTAGTCTTGTCTGTCTAGTCTTGTCTGTCTAGTCTTGTCTGTCTAGTCTTGTCTGTCTAGTCTTGTCTGTCTAGTCTTGTCTGTCTAGTCTTGTCTGTCTAGTCTTGTCTGTCTAGTCTTGTCTGTCTAGTCTTGTCTGTCTAGTCTTGTCTGTCTAGTCTTGTCTGTCTAGTCTTGTCTGTCTAGTCTTGTCTGTCTAGTCTTGTCTGTCTAGTCTTGTCTGTCTAGTCTTGTCTGTCTAGTCTTGTCTGTCTAGTCTTGTCTGTCTAGTCTTGTCTGTCTAGTCTTGTCTGTCTAGTCTTGTCTGTCTAGTCTTGTCTGTCTAGTCTTGTCTGTCTAGTCTTGTCTGTCTAGTCTTGTCTGTCTAGTCTTGTCTGTCTAGTCTTGTCTGTCTAGTCTTGTCTGTCTAATCTTGTCTGTCTAGTCTTGTCTGTCTAGTCTTGTCTGTCTAGTGTTGTCTGTCTAGTCTTGTCTGTCTAGTCTTGTCTGTCTAGTCTTGTCTGTCTAGTCTTGTCTGTCTAGTCTTGTCTGTCTAGTCTTGTCTGTCTAGTCTTGTCTGTCTAGTCTGTCTAGTCTTGTCTGTCTAGTCTTGTCTGTCTAGTCTTGTCTGTCTAGTCTTGTCTGTCTAGTCTTGTCTGTCTAGTCTTGTCTGTCTAGTCTTGTCTGTCTAGTCTTGTCTGTCTAGTCTTGTCTGTCTAGTCTTGTCTGTCTAGTCTTGTCTGTCTAGTCTTGTCTGTCTAGTCTTGTCTGTCTAGTCTTGTCTGTCTAGTCTTGTCTGTCTAGTCTTGTCTGTCTAGTCTTGTCTGTCTAGTCTTGTCTGTCTAGTCTTGTCTGTCTAGTCTTGTCTGTCTAGTCTTGTCTGTCTAGTCTTGTCTGTCTAGTCTTGTCTGTCTAGTCTTGTCTGTCTAGTCTTGTCTGTCTAGTCTTGTCTGTCTAGTCTTGTCTGTCTAGTCTTGTCTGTCTAGTCTTGTCTGTCTAGTCTTGTCTGTCTAGTCTTGTCTGTCTAGTCTTGTCTGTCTAGTCTTGTCTGTCTAGTCTTGTCTGTCTAGTCTTGTCTGTCTAGTCTTGTCTGTCTAGTCTTGTCTGTCTAGTCTTGTCTGTCTAGTCTTGTCTGTCTAGTCTTGTCTGTCTAGTCTTGTCTGTCTAGTCTTGTCTGTCTAGTCTTGTCTGTCTAGTCTTGTCTGTCTAGTCTTGTCTGTCTAGTCTTGTCTGTCTAGTCTTGTCTGTCTAGTCTTGTCTGTCTAGTCTGTCTAGTCTTGTCTGTCTAGTCTTGTCTGTCTAGTCTTGTCTGTCTAGTCTTGTCTGTCTAGTCTTGTCTGTCTAGTCTTGTCTGTCTAGTCTTGTCTGTCTAGTCTTGTCTGTCTAGTCTTGTCTGTCTAGTCTTGTCTGTCTAGTCTTGTCTGTCTAGTCTTGTCTGTCTAGTCTTGTCTGTCTAGTCTTGTCTGTCTAGTCTTGTCTGTCTAGTCTTGTCTTGTCTGTCTAGTCTTGTCTGTCTAGTCTTGTCTGTCTAGTCTTGTCTGTCTAGTCTTGTCTGTCTAGTCTTGTCTGTCTAGTCTTGTCTGTCTAGTCTTGTCTGTCTAGTCTTGTCTGTCTAGTCTTGTCTGTCTAGTCTTGTCTGTCTAGTCTTGTCTGTCTAGTCTTGTCTGTCTAGTCTTGTCTGTCTAGTCTTGTCTGTCTAGTCTTGTCTGTCTAGTCTTGTCTGTCTAGTCTTGTCTGTCTAGTCTTGTCTGTCTAGTCTTGTCTGTCTAGTCTTGTCTGTCTAGTCTTGTCTGTCTAGTCTTGTCTGTCTAGTCTTGTCTGTCTAGTCTTGTCTGTCTAGTCTTGTCTGTCTAGTCTTGTCTGTCTAGTCTTGTCTGTCTAGTCTTGTCTGTCTAGTCTTGTCTGTCTAGTCTTGTCTGTCTAGTCTTGTCTGTCTAGTCTTGTCTGTCTAGTCTTGTCTGTCTAGTCTTGTCTGTCTAGTCTTGTCTGTCTAGTCTTGTCTGTCTAGTCTTGTCTGTCTAGTCTTGTCTGTCTAGTCTTGTCTGTCTAGTCTTGTCTGTCTAGTCTTGTCTGTCTAGTCTTGTCTGTCTAGTCTTGTCTGTCTAGTCTTGTCTGTCTAGTCTTGTCTGTCTAGTCTTGTCTGTCTAGTCTTGTCTGTCTAGTCTTGTCTGTCTAGTCTTGTCTGTCTAGTCTTGTCTGTCTAGTCTTGTCTGTCTAGTCTTGTCTGTCTAGTCTTGTCTGTCTAGTCTTGTCTGTCTAGTCTTGTCTGTCTAGTCTTGTCTGTCTAGTCTTGTCTGTCTAGTCTTGTCTGTCTAGTCTTGTCTGTCTAGTCTTGTCTGTCTAGTCTTGTCTGTCTAGTCTTGTCTGTCTAGTCTTGTCTGTCTAGTCTTGTCTGTCTAGTCTTGTCTGTCTAGTCTTGTCTGTCTAGTCTTGTCTGTCTAGTCTTGTCTGTCTAGTCTTGTCTGTCTAGTCTTGTCTGTCTAGTCTTGTCTGTCTAGTCTTGTCTGTCTAGTCTTGTCTGTCTAGTCTTGTCTGTCTAGTCTTGTCTGTCTAGTCTTGTCTGTCTAGTCTTGTCTGTCTAGTCTTGTCTGTCTAGTCTTGTCTGTCTAGTCTTGTCTGTCTAGTCTTGTCTGTCTAGTCTTGTCTGTCTAGTCTTGTCTGTCTAGTCTTGTCTGTCTAGTCTTGTCTGTCTAGTCTTGTCTGTCTAGTCTTGTCTGTCTAGTCTTGTCTGTCTAGTCTTGTCTGTCTAGTCTTGTCTGTCTAGTCTTGTCTGTCTAGTCTTGTCTGTCTAGTCTTGTCTGTCTAGTCTTGTCTGTCTAGTCTTGTCTGTCTAGTCTTGTCTGTCTAGTCTTGTCTGTCTAGTCTTGTCTGTCTAGTCTTGTCTGTCTAGTCTTGTCTGTCTAGTCTTGTCTGTCTAGTCTTGTCTGTCTAGTCTTGTCTGTCTAGTCTTGTCTGTCTAGTCTTGTCTGTCTAGTCTTGTCTGTCTAGTCTTGTCTGTCTAGTCTTGTCTGTCTAGTCTTGTCTGTCTAGTCTTGTCTGTCTAGTCTTGTCTGTCTAGTCCTTGTCTGTCTAGTCTTGTCTGTCTAGTCTTGTCTGTCTAGTCTTGTCTGTCTTGTCTGTCTAGTCTTGTCTGTCTAGTCTTGTCTGTCTAGTCTTGTCTGTCTAGTCTTGTCTGTCTAGTCTTGTCTGTCTGTCTTGTCTGTCTAGTCTTGTCTGTCTAGTCTTGTCTGTCTAGTCTTGTCTGTCTAGTCTTGTCTGTCTAGTCTTGTCTGTCTAGTCTTGTCTGTCTAGTCTTGTCTGTCTAGTCTTGTCTGTCTAGTCTTGTCTGTCTAGTCTTGTCTGTCTAGTCTTGTCTGTCTAGTCTTGTCTGTCTAGTCTTGTCTGTCTAGTCTTGTCTGTCTAGTCTTGTCTGTCTAGTCTTGTCTGTCTAGTCTTGTCTGTCTAGTCTTGTCTGTCTAGTCTTGTCTGTCTAGTCTTGTCTGTCTAGTCTTGTCTGTCTAGTCTTGTCTGTCTAGTCTTGTCTGTCTAGTCTTGTCTGTCTAGTCTTGTCTGTCTAGTCTTGTCTGTCTAGTCTTGTCTGTCTAGTCTTGTCTGTCTAGTCTTGTCTGTCTAGTCTTGTCTGTCTAGTCTTGTCTGT
The DNA here is from genome assembly GCA_944588485.1 of Phosphuga atrata. Classification (NCBI taxonomy): domain Eukaryota; kingdom Metazoa; phylum Arthropoda; class Insecta; order Coleoptera; family Silphidae; genus Phosphuga; species Phosphuga atrata. Next base: position 62,583,015 of record OX155902.1, on the reverse strand, counting down.
CTAGTCTTGTCTGTCTAGTCTTGTCTGTCTAGTCTTGTCTGTCTAGTCTTGTCTGTCTAGTCTTGTCTGTCTAGTCTTGTCTGTCTAGTCTTGTCTGTCTAGTCTTGTCTGTCTAGTCTGTCTAGTCTTGTCTGTCTAGTCTTGTCTGTCTAGTCTCTTCTTGTCTGTCTAGTCTTGTCTGTCTAGTCTTGTCTGTCTAGTCTTGTCTGTCTAGTCTTGTCTGTCTAGTCTTGTCTGTCTAGTCTTGTCTGTCTAGTCTTGTCTGTCTAGTCTTGTCTGTCTAGTCTTGTCTGTCTGTCTGTCTAGTCTTGTCTGTCTAGTCTTGTCTGTCTAGTCTTGTCTGTCTAGTCTTGTCTGTCTAGTCTTGTCTTTGTCTGTCTAGTCTTGTCTGTCTAGTCTTGTCTGTCTAGTCTTGTCTGTCTAGTCTTGTCTGTCCAGTCTTGTCTGTCTAGTCTTGTCTGTCTAGTCTTGTCTGTCTAGTCTTGTCTGTCTAGTCTTGTCTATCTAGTCTTGTCTGTCTAGTCTTGTCTAGTCTTGTCTGTCTAGTCTTGTCTGTCTAGTCTTGTCTGTCTATTCTTGTCTGTCTAGTCTTGTCTGTCTAGTCTTGTCTGTCTAGTCTTGTCTGTCTAGTCTCTCCCTTGTATGTGTTAAATGAAGTTTACTTTTTTGCAAGACATTCGCACTTATCGTATTAGAGGAAAAACGGCCGGGAAAATCTAATATGTGCGGTGATGCATTACATTTCGCGACGTTTTTCCTCTAATACGATAAGTGCGAATGTCTTGCAAAAAA